>MU225068.1:2142382-2153810 GCA_018584345.1 Thuja plicata
AGATGCCCATATTTTCTCATCGGTATTCTTGAGATAAGGACACAAATTCTACAAATCTTGAAGTAAGTCACTTGCTATATTTTTATTAAGTTTTATATACTGTGATCATTCCTGTTAACCTATTTGTGTTTATAAGGCATGGCCATTTGTTTTCCGTCCAGCTGTGTTTATATGGTACTAGTGTTTTTGTATGCGTATGTATAGGTGTGACCACAGTTGTATTTGACCAGGTGTGACTACTTTTGTATTTTCACCTTTGCTTATGAGGTGCAAGTCTTTTTCCGTCATCTGGTTCCTTAAAAATTTTAGTGGTTAATTGGATTGATTCTCCTATTAGTCACTCTTCGTAAATTGCATCTACAATACAACCTTCCCTGAATCAATCATTTCTTGCAAGCACTGCTTTACATTGGAATAAAAAAATTTCTATTTCAACATTCTGCGATCCATCTTGATGAACATGCACATCAATTTCTCTAAGTCCCTCAAACCACAATCGCAGAAGTAATGTTGCGGAATTTGATGGCTTATAAGAATGTCAAACATGCTTCTGCCAGCTCTCAGAATGATTTCACACCTCATTGTCATGAATTGTTATTCATATGAATCGAACGAATTGAGGCGGCGATGAAAGAGGAAAGGGATTGTTATAGAGCAACTGTTGTTGAAGGGCAGGTATATTGGTGACCTGGGAATTACAGATATACAACAAAACTAATCATCTCATCCATGTAAAATAGTTTCTTCTATTGTGCTCCTCAGGAAGGTTTGCATGGCTAGGTTTTGATTAAATTTTGTTGCATGTAATCTGCCACGGCCAGGGTTGTTTCCTTATGTGAGCACCAAATGTTGCAGTTGGATATATTGTTCTTATAAAAATATAAAAGAACAGGAACAACAGGCTATGCTTGACTCTTCTTAACCTATTCGTCAGTTTTCCGAGTTCTACATTGAATCTGAGATGTGGCAGGGACAATGATAATAACAAGTAATTAAAATATTCATCTTGTTAGGTCTTTGAGATTTATGTTCTGGGCTGACCCTTTTATGGTGTTTTTCAGATGACAAGTATCTACTCTGAATCTGTGCATGAGCAAAATGGAATGGAAAGGAAAAGTTGACATTTCTAATTTTCTTAATTAATTTTTATGTATTGGTGTGACCATGATTTGTTATTCTTGAGCATAGAAATATTTTGGCACACTAATTCCATTACCTTAGAGAGTTTTACTTTGTTAGACTATCTCTAGCTGGGCTGGGTATCTTTCATGTCAGGAAAGATTCCGAGGAAGTGTTACAGCTTTGTGGTAGGGTGGAAATGCACTCCCACAATATTCTCGCCCTAGCTAACTTTTGTGAACAGGTTTCTGAAGTTTTTTTTTAATCAGGAAGGACATTACCTTAAAGTGCTACACGCATCTGTATTTGTCATGGTGGTATTTCTCGACTCTGAGGTTTGCCTTTCTTTTGATGAGATGGAAGTTTGTAATTGAGGCTATTATTAATCTTTTACTTTATGTCTAGATAGTTGGTCGAAAAATCTATTGAATCATTATCTTGACATGACAGTTTATTGTTACTTGTATTTGATGGGACATTCCTTGTTGTGATGTCTTTAGGACACTCGACATATGGTCGACGTTTCACTCGACTTTGTACAGAGGTATGATTTATCTTTTCGACAGATATGGTCGTAATTATTTTCTGATCTTTCTTTTTAATAGCGACTTTATTGATATCTTGTCGACTTATGTAATCAACCATTGACTTGTTGACTGACTCCCTAAAATAGCGGGTTATATTGATGTGGCTTTTAGTGTCGAAATTTCAGTCTTTACAAAAATTCATGTCAATAAATGACAGTTCATTTCATCTTGATAAGATAAGCTTACTAACGCATGCACTGCTACAAGTATAGATACAATTTTATAATGTTACAATGTTGTGTTGCATCATGTGGGGAGTAGTGTTAAGTTTTTCATGAATGTACTCCATGTGAATGTGAATAACCTAGTACTACTGCTCGAGTGAGTATTGTGCGAAACCAATAAGTGTTGTGTTTCCTCGAAGATTATGCTTTAGTTCTAGAAAACCATACTGCTTATGTGATGTTTGTGTGTTTTCCTCCTTACCGAGTTCCAACCATTAGGTTATTGGTAATTAGTATGTGTTAGGGGTACTATAGAATTATCACTTCTTTGGGTAGTGTGATCGGTGTACAAATAATAGCAGCGCGAAGTGACCTTAGCTTTAACTACTCAAGGAAGGAAGTAATCTATGTATTCCCTTATGGTGAACCCACATATGGGTTTCTTATGTTAGCCCAATCCTTGCAATTCTTGGGCATCATATCTATTCTCACTAATAAATCCTTTCAGTTTCAGTAATAATTGCTTAAATTGGAAGAATGTTTCGTACTTCCTCATTGGGTGACTAGGTTTTAGTCACATAGTGATGTAAAGTATTATTTCATGGCATTTTTTATTTTTTTATTTGTGTAGACCAACAAATTTGTTCACCCTTTTCTATGATGCTTTAGCCCCAACTTGCAAAATTTCTTTTATTTTTGATTTACTATTGCAAATTCTTAGATTTTCTTTATCCTATTGTTGAAAATTGATAATTCAATTCCTCTAATTTTAGAACTTTGGTGGCTAGAATAATTTCTCTTTGGTATTATTGGAAGCTGGTCTTGCATTCTGATTGTATACAAGGAAGTAGATGCATGGAACCTTGATTCCATCTAACCTGGCCATTCCTGAGCCTTGTGATGAGCTTTGCCATGTCTATGTAGAAGGCATATATAGTTATGATTTATTTGTGTATTAGAGATAGAAAGAATCATCACTCTTTGGCAATATAGACGTCATTATGTTTTGATAATCTAGATATTAATATAGGTTAATGGTTGCATATTGTATTATGAAATGGATATACAAATATGTTTTCCTCGAACATGTTGTGTAGATTATTTTATGTCATTCCTTGGATTCTAAGAATGCTTATTATAAATGCTATGGATTATAATGTATTATGATGAACATCTAGATGTTATGAGATTAATGCACTTATTTTCCTTATGATATACATGATGGTGATTATTACTTGTTCATGATATATTGAAGTACTAACTCATGTACAACTATGTTTATGATGCAATCTCTTGTTAATCCTATTTGACATGTTTGTATGAAGTGAGACAAAGTCCTAGTTACTCAATTGTGAGATCCACATGATGTCATTGCCTATTATTGTTTGGCATATATGTATATATGAACATGCTTGTGTTGTTGAGCAAGATTGCAGGTACCAGGCATCAACTTCACCTGAATTGGTAGGTTTGAGCATGTCCTCACCCGCTTGCCACTTTCTATTTAAGCCGCTCCCTCCACTAGAAAGCTAGGGCATTGAATCTATATGAAAGAAAGGTTGAACATAGCCTTAGAATAGTAGGCCCCCCCCACCCTACCATTTAAAATTGAGAGCCTTGATGGAGTTGAAAAGGGAGATGGAATTAAGGTCCAATAAATTCAACCTAGCTCCAACCATCATCCTACATCAGGGTGATTATGACCTATGTTACCGATTCAAGTTGTCGGGCGAACATCTCTAAATCCTCTTGGATGCCTTGTTGAATGTTGGTTTGAGTTGTTTGTGTTTTTGACATGCTTAGTATGGTTCGTTGTGCTAGTGTCTATTTTTTGATACCTTTTTGACATGTTTTGATTCCTAGTGGTTGATATTCCATCTTGGTATAATATGTAATTACAAAATTTGATTATCTATTAATTTTTTTTTTAAATGTTACTATGAGTATACAATTAATGTGTGAAATATTCCCACTTGAGCTTTTTGATTTCTAGGAGTATGTCGAGTTCTAGGGGGAGGATGTAATGCCCCTTTGTTTGAATGTAACTTGTTTTGTACTCAGGGCCTTCAATTTAGTTTCTTGTGTGTGTGTCGTTATCTTGTGGATTATTTAAATATTTTAAAATATAATTGAAATTACAATATTATTTAATTATGGGTACAATTATATTTAAAGATATCATTAATTATTGCTAATCATTTTAATAGGTATTGCTATTAGTGTTATTGTAATGTAATATTGATTAAAATATACTTAATTATTATTGATGTATTCTAACATAATACATTTGTTACTATTATTCTTTACTTAGTTTGAGGTAGCATTGATTATTAGTAATATAATATAATTATTGCTTGAATTTTAAGGTGATATTAATTATATTGATTTAATTAATATTTTTAAGTAAGGCAACATTGAATGTTCTTTTTCATTAAATAATAAATTCAATAAATAAATTGCATAATGTTTTGTGAGAAGTTTCATTTGGTGGGAGTGAGTGCAATGAGTTAAAAATGTCAATTACTATTTTCACCCCTAGATTTTTGGAAAGGGAATAAATTTGGTGAGCTCCTTCATCTATATGGACCACATCTAAGTGTAATGAAAAGGGGGGTGGAAGGCTAAAAGCGGGGGATTCCTATGCTTTTATACCTATGTCTCTTTATAATTACACAACCATTTCTGCATGTTTGGTTAATGAAACTATTTATAGTATAGTATAGGTTGCTACTTGTGTCATTTTTTCCACTTCATGTGTATCGATTCAAGCATAAATGTAAGCAAGGGAGAATCATATGTTTATGTGCTCATGTTTTGACAGCCAGACCTCAGCCACGGTTATTGTGCCTTTGCGATATCATATTTCTTTAACCCTTAATTTCCTTGCATCATCCTCTTCTTAAGGAGATACCTCATGATTAGGGAAATTATCCCTGTGACCACGTTTTGGGTAGTAAAGTTTGTTGTTGGATTATATGTTTCTATGAACTATCTTTTATTCTCCCTCGTCACTCATTAGGGAATATGTTATATAGTTATTTTAATTGATTTATGTATATGTATGTGCACTTGTTATAATTTTTTAATATATATGTACTTGCAAGATTTATTTAGTGGTGTTGATGTTGTTGAAGCCGTATAATTTCTTTGTAATTAGGTGTTTACAATAGTGATGGATATTACAATATATGAATTCTGTAATTCCTTTTTTTGTTTGTATGTTGGTTAAGGTTAGTTTTGTAGGTTTGTATGTAGATTATGTAGTGGTCTATAAGTTAATAATTAATGTAATATAAAATCAATTATTTGAAAGTGTGTTATAATTAAGTTTTTATATCGTGAGGTTATGGAAAAATATCTTATTTAGCCAAGACTTACAATAGTTAAGAATTATGTTTTATTCAGTTAGGAATTATATTTCATATATTGATTTTATTTGATGATGAAATGTTTACTATAAAGAAAGGTTTTGTTAAATAATACATTAATAATTAGTTAAGATCAATGTATACGTATTAATATTTTAAGAATTTGAATATCTACCATAGGATCATAGTTTAATGGTCATCTTGTCACATATGGATTTTGTGTATTTATATTTATCTAAGTGCGTCATTTGTATTTCAGTGTGTATGCAACAAGTGTATGATTATTTGGAGTTGGTGATATGTAACGCTCTGTCAGGGAACCCATGAGAAATTAACCTAACTTTACACTATTTTGATGCACTTTTTTTCTCAAATGTTAAACATACATAAAAAATACAAATGAACATTCAACAACACAAATGCGGAAGAAAGTACACTCATGAGTGCACAAGTAACACTATTATCTTATGATAAGACATTATACCAATGTTCATAAATCCAGTTAACTATCCCAAGGGTTCCAAGATGTATTACTTTTAACTACATTACTTAACTACTAAGAATGACCATAACATAATCACATGATATATCTTACATTCATTTTAAAATACAAATGAAAATATTTCTAACTCTTTAATTAGCCATAATGAAAAGAACACATATCTATAAGAAAACTAACACATACATCACACAAAAGAAATCAATATACACTCATCATATTAATATAAGTAAAGGTACAATCAATAAGATACAATGATACATCATGACATACCTTATAAAATATCTTCTACTGCACATGTCGCATGAATAATGATAATAATGAATCAAGTCATAATACAATACATAACATCTCCTGAATAAATGTCTCAAGTCAATACATAGAATACATGATAACATCTCATGATGATGATAAAAAATCTCCAAGAAATGCACATAGCAACAACAACAAGGATCATCCAAGCACAAGAATGTGACGTCGAATCTCAATGGTAAAAAGAATCACTACCACATGACCACATGGAACCTTGAGGTCCACCCCATCATGTTGAGGAGATAACACCAGACCTCACTCAAATAAACAATCAAACAAGAAAGGCTAATGCAATGTAGGAATAGGGTTAAAATGGTTATAGGGTTAACAAGTAAAAATGGTTGAGACACAAATCAGGTGTACCAAACGCAATGTAGGAACCTAGAACACATATAGGGAAGTTTCATCACATATGTCTAACCCTTGGACCTCGTTCTTACAACCTCTCTGGACCTCGACGCCCAAGTGACCATATGTGGTATTAGTAATCCTTTCGTATAGATAAGGAAAACTAACTATGTCAGATCATGACATCTTACAGGACGGGAAAGTATCTTCTTGCACTATATCATGGCCTATACTAGTGCTCAAGGCATGGGAGATGAACACAATTATCTTCTTAATGCTTTCTCTTAATAAATTTATTAAGTTATCAATTTACTAAGCTACTTAGAATGAGTGATCCTAGCAACCGTTTGAGGGCCTGATGCTCATTGCAAGCCAGTTCCCCTCTATGCTCCTATATAACCTACCCTAATTCTCCAACCAAAAGAACCAAAGAAAAGGCAAATCCAAAAGCATAAAAGACTCCTCATAAATAATCAAGTCATGAGAATCATCAAGGTAAAATGATGGAGCATAATAATAAATATCACATCCTATACAAGGATCCAAACTGCCCACCCCATAATGGACATCTCAATAAATCAAATACCAAATTCTCATAGTCTCATAACACAAAATCAATGTTCATAAAAAACATCAATATAATCATCTCTTAGATTATAGAAAAATCACATAGGAGAAGCAAGATGACCAAGTAGAATCTCAACACAATAATGGTTGTCACCTCCTATGGTCAAATAACATACTGATCAGTAACATAACATAACTCATAGATATACACAAGACAACATATGAGGAATCATGATAACAAAATGGTTACGAACATTCCATAATATAACCCCAAAGAGAAAAAGATATAAAACCACAAAATAATCCAAATCTTAAAAGATAAAATCCACCTAGGGCAACACTCTACCCATTCCAACCATCAGCCAAGACAAGACAATTGTGACATAAAGTATGCATATGTATTACACATTTGATATCCCATTAAATTCAGTTAGATAACATAATCATGTTATTAGTTTAAATAACCTTAAATCATAATTGACTTACAAGGTTCCCTTTTAATAAATTAATTCATATTTTTACTTATATAAATTAATTTATCAATTCTCTTAGTTAAACATCTTATATATAAATCAATTTATAAACTTTAATTAATTTATATTAATTGATTAACAATTAATAATATTAATTAATATTAATAAATACAAATTAATTTATATTAATTAATTAATTAAATAACAATAAATATGGAGGGGGAAAATAAGTTGTAAAAGGCATATATATCTTGAATTCATCGTTGTAATGGAGGGTTTAAGTCCTGAGAAGATTGGGCTTAATAGTAGTGAGTTTTTGTGTATTTCCTCTATGTAAATAAGTCCATAATTTGAATGGTATAATCTCATATGGAATTATACAGATCTGAAACTTATTTTGATGGAAAGATAATTTGATTCCACACATTTTCCATTATTAGCAGTCCTAAAGAAAATGTCATATGAATGGTGTAAAAAGAAAATCTCCTTCACAGCTCTGTTCAGGAATGAAGGTTACCAGTTTGGTAAACATACTAACCTTTTTTTGAACCATTGGATCTTCATAAAAAATAGTTAAAACATCCATAATAGTGTCATATATAATATCACCTAAGTGATTTTCCTAATTAAGTATTTTGTAAAAGTTATTGATGACTATTCAATTGTCTCAGATTGAAAAATAAAGCTTAAATGGGCGTAGTCTCACTATAACAGTTAATAGTTGACCATGTCCATATAAAGGAACTGTAGGCCTCCTTTTGTGATTCGTGGTTCCCAAGCTTTCCAAAGGATAAGGTTAGTAGCACCGGTTTGCAATGATAGAAATCGAATACACAAAACTACTAATACGAATACTTAAACGTAACCAATAAAATATACAAGCAAATAAGAGAAAATAATGAATGCAAACCCCAAAGTGCTTGAAGCTTCTATTGTCCCTCTCTACTCCTTCCGAAATGTTGTTTTTGATGCTCAGTATTGGTGTGGGCAGTGTCTATGAATTGAGAAGCATCGAGAATTTGATAATTGAAATGGGTGTGTGATTGCAAGATGGCTTGAATGCTAGAACCAAACTGACGGAGTAATGACACACGAGAGCTTGAAATCCTGGATCCTTCAAATGGCTATGAAGGGTTTATTATATAGGAATTAACGATGTTATGAACGGTTGAGATCGATCCTAGAGATAGGAGATGAACGATTGGGATTAAAAGGAACTGGAGAAGCCATAATAAACTCCACCTCTTCAACTTGAAAAGAGGAGATAGAGTTTGGTTGACTGAAGAGCTAATTGTGAGTTACCTTTTAGAACTGAAGAGGTGGGTGGAGTTACCCATGTGAACTAGCGAGATGGGTGGAGTAACCCATGTGATCTGATTGGATTTATCTCTTTGAAGATAAATGAATATTTAATTCATTTATTTAATTAAAGTTTTCAACATGTGAGATAATTGAATTCTTTTTGATTTAGAATTGCTTTATTGATGAAATTAAATTAATTTATTTGAAATTAATTTAATTGGAAGAATTTAATTAGTAAGTTTAAATATTTCAATTTAAACTATAGGAAATTGAATTTAATTAATTAATAGTAATTAATCAATTAAGGTTAATTAATTAAATAAAATTAATTATTTAATTAATTTTAGGAATTTGATTAGATGATTTGGGAAATGAATTTAGAAGAAAATAGATGATTAATTAACAATTAAAAAACCATTAATTAATAGATGAAATGAATTTAGAAGAAAATAGATGATTAATTAACGATTTAAAAAACCATTAATTAATAGATGAAAATTAGTGTTTTTAATGTCAAGTCGCAAGTCTGTCCATTTTAGGATGTCTACATTTTACCCTCTTTGATTTTGAGCTTGCCCTAATTTGCCCCGACGATAGTAGATGTATTTATGCCCCCTCAAAAAATTTGAGCGAAAAGATGCGACATGAGCGTAAATTTGTTGAAACTGTAATTTTTGAATCTGGGTAGGTGTCTGATTTGAAAAAAGCTTTATTATGCCCCTGATATTGAGTTTTGAAAATTCCAGGGACCAAGAAGGAAATTTTCAAGTCCTAAAGGAATTAGGGTTTTTGGAAATCCCTATAAGTAGCTAGGAGAGCCCTTCATTTGTCATTTGCATTCTGGAGCTATGACGATCCTGGTGAGTTTGTAATATGTCGTTCTTCACTTTTCGTGTCTTTTGTGAGCTATGACGGGCATTCTGGGCTTCGTACATGTCTCTGATTGGGTCCGTACCTTTCAACAGCTAGCTGGTGCAAGACGTTCGGTAAGTGATCTTGTCCTCTGTCATTAATGCACATATTTATTGCTTTGAAAATTATTGCATTTTTCGAATTTTGAGAAGAGTGCCACAATCAGCTGTGGTTTTGCCACAATTGCAGGTTAAATGCCGCAATTGACGATTTCTTACCGTAATTGATAAATGTACTGCAGTAGGTATGTTTATTACCGCAAATGTATGTTAAATGCCGAAAATGATGAAACAGTGCCACAAAGGCCTTAAAAGTGTCACATTTGTATGTAGATTGTAGCAATTATTATGTTAGTTCTCTTTTGACATGCATTAATGACTGATCTGTTACTGATACATTGCTTTCTATGTTTTGTAGTATTCTGGGACTATCCTGTGGTGCTGGGAGTCAAGACCATCAGGTTTGATTCTTCTCTTTTAGGTTACTGAGGGTGAGAGAGACATTCTTAGGCAGTTAGGCCTATACTAGATATGATATATGCCTGAGATCATGACCAATAGGGGTATGATCTTTGCCTTATTACAGAGGTGAAATTCAGATACCTATATATTTAGATTACTGACTGGCGAGTGTACAGTCACTCTGGAGGATGTCTATCAGATCCTACAAATTCCTATTCAGGGTGCTCTTGTTGAGTACGACCCTGATTCTGGCGTGACTGATCTCTCTGAGCTTTCTAGTTTGCCTTCGGATCAGCTTGGGATGTCGAATCCCTATGACATCCCATGGTCTAGATTTGGGATGGGTCTAGATAGATTGAACACATTGTTAGGGAGTATGATATGTGGGATCCTATGTCCCAATCATCATCAGCACATATTCTCTGTCAGGCTCGGTGCTTGTCTCCAGGGTATGGTTCACGATCATACCTTATACGGTTGGGGTTCGTGCATGTTGGCACACATGTACCATCATATTTTCTATGTTTCTTACCTTGGAGGTAAGTCGCTTGGTTGTGGTGCTACCTTACTCCAGATATGGGCTTGGGAGCACATTGCAGTGTGCAGGGTTGTAGGTATTCGGAGTCTTCCTACGGGGAGACCATACATGTTTATGTATGATGGTGACATTGTCCAGTCACATATGGGAGATTTGATTTTTTGGCAGTAGCAGCTCGACATGATGCCATATTTTATTTGGAGGCCATATAGGGACTATCCTGTTTGGGATGGAGAGGATGTTCACTTACCCTTCCATCAACAGCGGAGATTCTTGATTGGTTGTGTTAGTCGACATGTGCATATGATAGACTTTCACAATACCGATAGGGTGTTGCGGCAGTTTGGAGAGAGGAAATTAACTTACCCTTTTGTCAACATCAGAGATTCTTGATTGGTCATGTTAGTCGACATGTGCATATGATAGTGTATGCCTCTCTCTCCGGATTCCCACAGCTTTCCAAGGGCGGGGGTTAGTAGCAAAGGTTCACAAGTGAATGCAAATCAAGTACGCAATAACTACTAAACGAATAACAGAAACGTGAGCAATAAAAGGTACAAACAAGAGAAAGGAAGAAAAATGAATGCAAACCCCTTGATGTTTGAAGCTTCTATTGTTTCTCTCTACTCCTTTCGAAATGTTGTTCTTGACGCTCAGTATTGGTGGGGCAGCGTCTATGACTTGAGAAGCGTCGAGAATTTGACAATTGAAATGTGTGTGTGATCGCAAGATGGCTTGAATGCTAGAACCAAACTGACATAGTAATGGCGCATGAGAG
>MU225068.1:2172225-2184315 GCA_018584345.1 Thuja plicata
GCTGGTTGTGGGTTTTGGATGAGGGGTGGGTGGAGCGGTACTTATAGAGTTGGATTGAGTTTCATTTTGGAGGATGAGGAGGTGATGGAGGAGGAGGCACCTCAGTTAGTTTGGGGAGTATGTCATCATACTGGTGCTGTGTTGGCTCCGAGAGTGGATGATAGAGTTATTGCAGAGGATATTGGAGATATTTTTATTGAGGCCTTGGATGCAGAGAGCACTGGTTCAAGCTCTTCTACTAGTAGTAGCAGTATAAGCAGTAGTACTACTGAGAGTTCTGATAGTGGGGGTTCTTGGGTAGTGAGGGGGAGGGTTGATGAGGGATTGGGGNAGCTGAGGAGGGGGACATGGATGTGGCCATGAGAGGGATGGACATAGATCCTTCCAATCTAGAGAGACTCACATAGTAGGTTGCCAATTTACAAGCCAGACTTGCTTCCTCTAATGCACGTGCCACTACTTTGGAGGCTAGGGTTACAGTAGCCAAGGCTAGGATGACTGTGCGGAGGCTAGAGAGCGACATGCTCGAGCGGAGGTCCGATCCTTTATTGAAAGTCTATAGGATACCTCAAATTGGTTTGTGTTGGATCACTATTATAGATCTGGGCATGATGCCTAGAGAGAGATTGAGTACTGGCAGCGCCATTATGAGGGCGTTGTTCCTATAGATCAGAGGGTTCCTAGCTATACATCCTCACAGAGATCCAATAGGGCTCAGAGATCATAGAGTAGTGGTGTTGGTGCTCCTATTTAATCATAGAGATCTACGTCTGATATGCCACTCCATCATCCACCTGGCGGCGAGGGTGGGAGTAGCACATGCTGATTTGATGCCTTTCCTCTTTTGTATCATGTACCATTTTTGTGGTGTGTTCATTTGATATCTTTCCTTTGAGGCTTTATCCATTATTGTATCTCGACACACTGATATTTATTAATATATATGTTTATTACCTCCCTATGTTTAGACTTGTGACCGTTCATTGTACTCAGATATTTAGATTTATATGAGATGTTTATGGATGCATGTGATTCTATGATGCAAAATCTTAGATGCATGATATTCTTTTCGTATGATACTAACATGTTTATGTAGGATGGTGGAAATGAAATGTATGTTTATATGAGATTCTTATGGAGCATGTGATTTATGATTTACCATGTATGCAATTGCTATGTTTTTCATTTTTTCAGATGCACTTAAATGGAATGGATGCAATCTATTATGCACAAAATATCTGAGTAATGCATGTGTTAGTTAGAGGGAAGTTAGTTTGGAAATAGGTTCTCTGGGATTGATTTGATTGATATGGAATGATAGAAAGGAATTTTTTGATTTTTTGATAGATATGAATTGATAGAAAGGATGAGTGACCCAAGTTGCTGCCCCTGTTTCCAGTACTTGTCATCATTGCATCTTTTTATAAAACTTCTAAGAGTGTCCAATGCATCCAGATCACATGCCATCTAGATATTGCCATGACCTCTTGATAACCAGAAGGATTAGAGAGATTGAATAGAAAGAGAACTTAGTGCACCCAAATATTGACCATCTGGGTGCAGCTATGTTCCTTGTTTGAAAAGAAAGAGAGTCAAAAGAACCCATATATTGACCATCTAGATACCTCTTTTCTCTCTAAATGATCTGAACAAAATAAAAAGGAAAACCAAGATAGAACTCCAATGTACACAGAGTCCATTTGGATAACACCTGTGAGCTCTTGATTTTGAAAAGAAAGGCTAAAAAACCAAGATAGAATTCCAATGCACCTAGAGTCTATCTAGCTAACACCATGAACTCTTGATTTCTTTGAAGAAAGCCCATAAAAACTGAGATAGAAATCCAATGCACCCAGAGTCCATCTGGATACTGCTATGATTCTATTGTTAAATAAACAAGCATATAACAGAGAAGGAATGTCTAATTCTTTCCCAGGGTTAAGCTCAGATTGTGGAACTATGTGGCTGCTAGATAAGTGAAAACACCTATCGCATTTATCCTAAATCATCATGGCCCTGAAATCATTGTGAACATTCAACATACA
The DNA here is from genome assembly GCA_018584345.1 of Thuja plicata. NCBI lineage: Eukaryota > Viridiplantae > Streptophyta > Pinopsida > Cupressales > Cupressaceae > Thuja > Thuja plicata. The sequence continues at coordinate 2,174,271 of MU225068.1, forward strand.
AAAATCAAAGAAAATAAGTAATGATCCATCATAGCTACTCTCCTCACTTGGTGGATCCTGGAGTAGCGTAAGAACATAACCACAAAATATAGACTGACATCTGACCGACTGACTGACCTAGTCAACATTTTTTATTGTTCCTTGATTCAATTTGATTCTCTTGATTGGCTTGAATCTTTTGATAGGATTTATTGGCTTGATTGCTTTGATTATGTTTGGTTTCAATAATAGATGACTCATATAAGACTGACCTGTCTGGTTTTGAGTTTATCCATCATTGTGTAAGATGATTAATATGATTGATTGATTTTGATCATTTTTGTGGTTGATCAAGTTGTGTCAGATGGGACCAATGCTTATTTGCAAAGCTCATGGTTGTGACATTTGATAGATTGGCTTGGTCTCCAATTTGCTTGCTAATAGATTGATAAAGTTGTGTCATATGGGCCCAATGCTGATTTGCAAAGCTCATGGTTGTGACATTGATTAACTGCACTTGATCGCCCTTTTCTCTCTTGATAACTGAGTTGGCTTTATTGCTGGGGATTTTGCAAATTATTTGATTATTTTTTATGAAGATTGATTTTTTTAGGATTTTTTGATCTTTTTAGGATTTTTGATGAGTTTTCTAATTTTTTAGGCATTTTTTTAGGACATGTAGAATCGCCCCTAGTCTGGTGGACCAGTACTAACCATGGATAAGTTTGGTGCTCAGAAGGGATTGTGCTTTTGGATATTGCTTGGGTAGTCAGTCTTGCATTGAAGTGTGCTCAAGCTTTTGATCTTGGAGTTCATTGATGGTGAAGTTGTATTTGAACACTTGGCCTGTTTGCCAGGTTTTCACCAAGGTACCTACTCAATAGCTCCTGTTTTACCAAGTTTTCACTGAGAGAGCGATTTTTTTTCTCTTTACTTTTTTTCTTTTTTGATTTTTTTTCTTTGTCGCCAAGGTGCCTGTTTTCTAGGTTTTCACCAAGGTAACCTTTTGTATTTTTTGATTTTTTGGTGTTTTCTGGATATGTAAATAGTTTCCTTAACCATTGAGACCTCAACCGTAGAACCTCTTGAGGTGCATGCTATTTATGTATCCAGGGAGGTGATCTCCTTTTGGTGTGGCCAGTTGGTATGCCCCACTCTGGGTAGAGTTGAAAATGACATATGGTCCTAGCCAGTTAGGCTCGAACTTTCCTAGTTTCACTCGCTCTGCTTGGTTGTTTTGATTTCCATGAGGATGAGGTCTCCTACCTCAAATTTTTGTGGCCTCACATTTTTATGATAATTCCTTCTAAGGTGATTTTGATAGCCTTGTAAGTGATTGAATACATTTTGTCTTCTTTCATCTAGTAGTTCCAGTTCACTGAGCCTTGTTACTCTATAGTCTTCATCTTAAATCAGGTTCTTCAATGATATCCTTAGGGATGGGATTTACACTTCAAGGGGCATGACCACCTTTGATCTATATACTAGGGAGAAAGGAGTGGCTCCTGTAGGTGTTCTCATGCTAGTTCTATATGCCCATAATGTGGGACTAAGCTGTAAATGCTAGTCTTTCCCTGATTCATTCACTATTTTCTTCAAGATTTTTAAAAAGGTCTTGTTTGTCACTTTAGCCCGGCCATTCCCTTGAGGATAATAGAATGAAGAGAAACCTTTCTTGATTTGGAATTGTTCACATAGCTCTTCAACATCTTTGTTTTGGAAAGGTGTACCATGATTTTTCAGGATGGTTTGAGGAATTCCATACCGACAAATGATATGGTTGAGTATGAACATTGAGAACTTCTTTCTAGTTATGTAAATGAGGGGAATTGCTTTCACCCATTTAGTGAAGTAATTCTTTGCTGCAATGATGTAATTATGTCCATTAGAAAAGGTTGGTGTAATCTTACCCACTAGGTCAAATCCCCACATAGAATTTTTCAGATTGTCCCCAGTGTAGCAAGGTGAGGAAATTATGGATTGATGGATGAAGGTCAAAGGTCTCTTAGTATGTCTTGAAGTTGTTTGGATGCCAAGGGCTATCCACGGGATGTGATAACTTGTTTCTTTGCAAGATAAGGGAATGGTCATGACAAGATAAGATACAAACATGGTGCATCATGAGGAGGATCTAGAGGGATGATGGGATCTTTTTGTGGAGATGAAGGTGAAGGGATACTTTGATCTTGACTTGGAAGAGGACCATTAGACTCCATTTTAGGTGTGTTTTTCTCTTGACTCTGAATGGAATCCTTTGAAGGAATGGGGAGGACGTCATGATCTTGCTTAGGAATGGGAAGTAGAAGGTCCATAAGACTTGGAAGGAAACTTTTTTCTTGGGATGGAAGGGGATAAGCATGGATAGGATGGTCAAGGATAGTGGAATCTCCATGAGTTTCTATAAGTATAAAATCTTGGTCAAAAACTACACAGGTTTGGTCATTCTTGGGATCTTGATCTTGATTTTCTTTAGGACTTGTTTCTTCATGCTTTGCATCATCCCCTTGAAATAGGATATCAATTGGAATCTGTATGGTGGATTCTTGGAAGGGTTTAATGTTTTGACATGATGGAGAAAGATTTTGAATGGGACTCTCTGGAGTGGGTTCTTCTAGGAATGGAGCACATGGTGGCATTGGATCTAGGATAGATGAGTCGTAAAAGGGATTAACATTGAAATCTATTATGGATAGCCCTTGGGAGGTCTGATCACTAGATATATCATTTGATAGGAATGGAAAAGATTTCTCTTGTGACTATTCAGGGGATGAAGGACTAATGGGAAACACAGAGGCTTCTTGTGGGAAAACTTATTCATAGGTGATAGATGTTTCAACAATGTTATTGTTTTGGAATGGGCCCTTGCTAGACATGGGTAGATGATTTTGATCTTGCTTAACAATAGAATGATGTCTATAAACCAGATTTTGAATTAAACTCTTGAAAGGTTTATATTGGTCTCCTAAAGATGACATATTTCAAATTCTATTTATTTGGGAAATCATTGGTGGTGGATTTGAGGAAATAAGAGAATATTCATTGACTTGTGATGTGATCTAAGACATATAGTCAATAGGGTAGGGATATAAGTCTTGTAGAGTGTAACACTTTGGTTGAATTTGACTTTGAAGATCATCTAGCTAATTTTGCAGGTCTTGCACTTGTTGCATGAGGATATTAGTTTGCCATTGTTCGTGTGCCAACTCGGGGAAAATTTTTGAATAGACAAGAGGGTTGTTTTCATGATAGTAGTTGGGTTCTTGTTCTTCTTCATATGAGGGAAATGGGTTATCATCTTGCTATTTTTCCTACAGGAGAAATTGGTTGATATAGGACTCATCAGGTTGTGTCCCTTGAGTAGGAACATAGGACCTTGTCTTTGGGACTTGATATTGATTTCCGAACACATGATTCTATTATGGGGGAATATGAGTGGCCCAAGGTTCATTCTTCTATGTTTGTTGTTGGGGTTGGGGTTCTTGTTGCTGATGAATCTGGGATTGCTGCCATTAGGGTTGGGGTTGTTGTTGCTGCTGGGGTTGAGGTTGTTGCTAGATGAGAAAAGGTGTAACCTTGGGTGGGCATTGACTGAAAGTCAGACCTACAGAGATGGTTCCCTGTGGGAATGATGTGTTGACCCCAAGGCTAGTAGGGATTGACTTTAGTAGCGGCATGGTTGAAAAAATATTGCTGCTTGTTGGTGGGATTGAGGGCATAGCATGCGAGCTTAATTGGACAAGCCATAAGGCCGAAGGTGGAGGCATACTAGTGACCATGGGTGCACTTAGTTTGAAGCCTGTCATGCTTTGCATGGAAGATGTGATTGCTTTGTTTGAGTAGTTGGTTTTATTGGGTATCATCTATGACAATGTTGGTGTTGTAAGGGGTGGGAAGATTTGAGAAACCATAGGTAGCGTTTGAGAGGGCTGAGTAGTGTTTTTACCTACAAGAGGGTTTTTGAGCCATATGGTTGACACACTAAATTCAACGGGGAGTTTGAATTCCTTCTTTATCACCATGGCTAAAAAATGTTCAGGGTTCTTCTCTACAAAAATGTCAACCACTTGCACAGAATAGGCATCTTTCTCTATATCTTTGAGCTCCTCTTGTGTGACATTTTGGAACAAAGCTGACCCACGAAGATTCTCAAAGAATAGTGCAGGACTGGTATTTCTGAAAGGATTGTCCTCTCGCTCTATTTCCCAAGCAGAGAACCTATTGACATATGACTCATTAGGTTGAGTTTTAGCCTTCAACCTTGTGTAAGACCCTCCATAAGGTGTGTGAGACATAGTGTGGTCCAGATTTTGTGACTAAAACAAGTGATATAAAGTAAACAGAAAAGGATTACCTCTCTAGGAGAGTCTGAGTTATGTTTGGACAAGGGTAATTCTAAGGACAGACATTGATTTATCTTGATCTCAAAGTTTTGATGATGTAAGAATAAGATTTGTCGACCTTTTCCTAGGGAAAAGTTACTGATAGAGATAATGATGATTTTTGAGATAATGAGATCAAGATATTTTGAGTCTGAACTTTCAAACTAATAATGCTTGGACAATAATTATGCTTTCAAAGAGTGGATGATCTTTAATGTTTAGAGATTCACACAATTTTCTTCATGTTTTTCTGGGATAGACACTTGTATTTGACACAAAATGGAGAGTATTTCCAAGGCTTCAAGTCAAAACGGGCGTAAAAATGTCTCTGGTTAACTACGGAAAATCTCCATCGATTGTAGCAAAGTGAATGGTCAATTGCGGTAATTTATCACTGATTGCAGTAAAGTGACTGGTCAATTGTGGTAATAAATAGGTAAATTGTGGCAATAAAAATGATGATTGTGGAAAACTTCCATCAATTGCAGAAAAATGTTGGCATTTACGGAAAAGGGGAAATAGACTTAAAAAAGACTCAAGATTAGGCTTCACTATCTGACAATTTTGATTTTCTAAAACAAGGCTTCTATTTTTAAAGACAGTTTGATGTTGACAACCCTAGAATTTAACACGTTTGACTCATTTTGATAGGTTTGGATGTTTGTTTTTCATTTTAGAAACTGATCAAAGAGCAAGCACAAAAGACACTGTGTTTTGAATAATGAAGACTGAAAATGTGTATGTTCTACAACTCTTTCAAGTTGCAATGTTAACACAAAGGTCTCAACAATGAACAACCAGATTAATCTAGGTCAATGGCTTCAGAATACAATATTTTAGGCCCAATGCTTGAATGTCCGTTAGTTCACACAAAAAGTGTCACACTACTAGGACATGAAGGTCGACGACGTAGGCGCTTGTATTTTTTTCGTTGCTGGGTATTATTGTCATGGAGTGAAGATCTCTTTCACTACACAAATACCTTGGAACACATATGTTAGGAATCTTGGGGGGAAATTCTACAACCCCTTGCACTATAATAAGGTATCTATTTAGAGGTAGATTGGGTTGGCCTCTAATTAACAAGATTGTAGTAAGGATCTGTAGCGTCTACCCAATCGGTTTGTACGTGTGTGACTCACTTAAGAGCCTAGTTGACCATGCTGGCTCCTTAGGGATATTCACCCGATCTAGACTATCATCAACACATGTCTCCCGAGATTGGCTAGATAAGATGAAACTTTGGTTCGCGTCCTTTTTATATACTGATAAGAAGGATTACTGGTTTAAGGTTGTTCTCTGAGGAAGCAACGCATTCCACAGACAGGCCTTTCTAAAAAGTATAAAGGTTTTTTTTAATCTAATAGATTGTGCAAGTGCACCCAAAACTCAAGACACAAGGTAAATTATTTAAGCTCCAAAAGTTTGAAATGTGAACTAAGCTACATCACCATACAAGCACAAGTGTTTAGTTTTATGCCCAAAAGTAGGTGTTGATTTCTTGTTCAATTTTAATGCACCAAATTGAGAGATTCTTTTCCTTTTTTCAATTTTAGTCTCCACGTCAATTTTAAGCACCAAATTCTGAAATATGAGATGTGTGACAAACACTATTTTTTTTAAGCCCAAATCGACAAGTGAATGAATTTTATGTTGTATTTTTATCTTGTCTCCTTGATTCAAACCTGTCAAAGAAAGTGTTTAGTATCTCAAGAAATGAAAGATTTTCAATCCAAAATAGAAGAATATCTGGAAACTCCAGGATCATTGAGATTGTTAAAATTAATGGTGACTTTATACTTACTTGCAAATCTCTTGATTGAATCAATGTACCTTGTGTATGCTTTGCTTTGATCTTTAACTATGATTGCGAGAATAGCCCTTTGTTGTGATCGATAGTTGGTGGTTCTCCTTCTTGTATCTCTTAATGCTCTAGCACTTGGTATGCATTTGATTACCTTCCTTTTCATTCACTGTCAGTCAACCCTGCACAGAAACCAAGAAAAATAGACAAAAATGTGTCTTTTAAGTCAATTGAGGTACTGGTTGTTCAATTGTGGCAATCTCTTATCAATTGTAGTAGAATGGTGGTGATTGCAGAAAATAACTCTATTCTATGGCAGAATGATTTTGTTTATGGCACGAATTGGTCAATTGCGATAAAGCACAGATAATTGCTACAAAGAACAAGTAATTGTGGTCAAATACAAGCAATTGTGGAAAATTGCTAGAAGACAGAAAGATAGAAGATGACAGAATAGCGATGCGAAAGCCTACAATCAATTGTGGTACTAAACCAGTCAATTGCGACATGATTTTTTTCAATTGCAGCAAAATACCAGCAATTGCAAAATAACACAGATATCGAGAAATTGATGAAAATTTAGGTCTAAAACCATACGGTTGTGGCTGATTTATTCTGTCTGTCATCTACAAGAGATATTCAGGCTGTTTGCTTCACTTCAAGTTCACTGAAATGTACACCTCCTTTTGTGATTCATGGTTCCCAAGCTTTCCAAAGGCCAAGGTTAGTAGCACCGGTTTGCAATGATAGAAATCGAATACACAAAGCTACTAATACGAATACTTAAATGTAACCAATAAAATATACAAGCAAATAAGAGAAAATAATGAATTCAAACCCCAAAGTGCTTGAAGCTTCTATTGTCCCTCTCTACTCCTTCTGAAACACTATTTTTGATGCTCAGTACTAGTGTGGGCAGCATCTATGACTTGAAAAGCATTGAGAATTTGATAATTGAAAAGGGTGTGTGATCGCAAGGTGGCTTGAATGCTAGAACCAAACTGACGGAGTAATGGTGCACGAGAGCTTGAAATCTTGGATCCTTCAAATGGCTATGAAGGGTTTATTATATAGGAATTGAGGATGATATGAACGGTTGAGATCAATCCTAGAGATATGGAAATGAATGGTTGAGATTAAAAGGAACTGGAGAAGCCATCAGTAAACTCCACCTCTTCAACTTGAAAAGAGGAGATAGAGTTTGGTTGACTAAAGAGCTAATTGTGAGTTACCTTTTAGAATTGAAGAGGTGGGTGGAGTTACCCATATGAGTTGGAGAGATGGGTGGAGTTACCCACGTGATCTGATTGGAGATATCTCTTTAAAGATAAATAAATATTTAATTCATTTATTTAATTAAAGTTTTCAACATGTGAGATAATTGAATTCTTTTTGATTTAGAATTGCTTTATTGATGAAATTAAATTAGTTTAATTGAAATTAATTTAATTATTTAGTTTAAATATTTCAATTTAAACTATATGAAATTGATTTTAATTAATTAATTAATGGTAATTAATTAATAAAGGTTAATTAATTAATTGATAAAGGTTAATTAATTAAATAAAATTAATTATTTAATTAATTTTGGGAATTTGATTAGATGATTTGGGAAATGAATTTAGAAGAAAATAGATGATTAATTAACGATTTAAAAAACCATTAAATAATAGATAAAAATTAGTGTTTTTAATGTCAAGTCCCAAGTCTGTCCATTTTAGGGTGTCTATAGGAACCCTATATAATTCTAATACATGTTAAATAAAATCCAAATGGGTGTCTGAAAGTGTCTTTATATTTTTAAGGGGACATCTGCAAATAAAGTTATAGTAAAAATGTATGTTTTCATAAACCTATTGCCTGCAATTTATCACAAAGATTTTTATGATTTTTCAAACTCAATAACAACCCAAATTTCCACACAAGAAGACTCTAGAATACTCTATCCTTTTCAATTATTAAAACAAGAAATAAAACTTTAATAGAAACACTCCAAGACTCATCAAACAATCTAGAAAACACAAAGAAAACACTCTTTCAAAAAGGAAGAATTGAAAAAAGGGTTTCAAACCCTACCGTAGTCCACAACTGATATGCATCAACAAAGACCAATATCCAACTCCAAATCCAAAGTTTTCAACAATTTCTTTAACTTCCAAAAATCTAGAGAAAACCTGTAACTTGATAAACCTATATTTTTCTGATAAATCCGTCTCCTGAAAATCCCATCTCTCCCTAAAATGACCAAAATAACCTCTAATAAAGAAAAAACTAATAAAAATAGGGTTTCCAGAAAAAAAAAAACTCAAAAATAAGAAAACTCAACTTAAATTAATAAAATATATATTATTTGTTTTCTTGTGTTTTTAATTAAATAAATAGTTCTCCACTTAAAGCACTTGACTCAACCTTTTAATTAGAATTCAAATTTCAAATTATTAATTTAAAGTACAATTAAATTATATACCAATATTTAATTAGAATTAACATTTATTGCGTATTATTAATATGCCACCTGATATTTAAAAATTATTTATATTCATTATGCATTCAATTTTTCATTTAGATTTAATATTGAATTAAATTTTTAATCTTTATATTTAGACTTTTAATTAAGTCCATTTAATAAATATAGGTATTTAATTAATCCTTGTAAATTAAATATTTATATATTTAATTTTCTAATATTCTAGAAGGTTTAATTATTTATCTTTATAATTAACCTTTAATAAATCTTTTCCTGACATCACAACAAAATACCACATTGGCCTACATCCATGCATACTAAAAAATGACCAAATCAAAATGCAGAACGGATACAACAAACATAAGTATGCTCAAACAAGGGTTCTTGAATTCACATCACCTTGACAATTTGAGTAAGGCAGTCAATCATATACTTGTCCACTATTTCAGGATAAATTATGTCTTAGGTTAGGATTTAGACTTGTATGCAATCTCCCCTCTCTTACCATTGAGATAATGCGATAGAGAACGCTCATCCTACAGACCTAAAATACCTACATCACAAAGCTGAGTGCGCACGCGTGTGCACACACACACACACACACATATGATGACACATTTTTCCATTAGTATGCAAAGGAAAAAAGTTTTGAACCGTCGGTACATGATCACCGAAATACAAGATTTTAGAGGAACTCGACAAGACAGATCACTATGTAAACTGACAACGCAATTCATAAGAGGAACCTGGTAGATCAGTCTATAATGTAAACTGACAGAGAAGACAACAGAGGAACCTGCTAGACAAGTGTAGAGTCCACACCGACAGAGAAAACCGAAAAGAAGAATGTGTACATAGACATCACTGAAGGAAACTGACAGAGCAACCTGAGCACTAGTCTACCGAGAGACAGTTACACTTTTGAGAAATGTGGATCTGAGATACATGTCAGATAAAACACTTGGGTTTTATATTTAACTTTAAAGTATAATTTTAAAACTATTTCTTGAGGGACAAGCAATGTAATTATAATTATTTTAATTAGTCTAATTGATTGAAAACATGCAAACTAGGAGATCAAGGTCAACTTGTAAACCTTTGATCATAGAGTTATCTTTGTAATGCGTGAAACTTAATTAGGTCAATCTATTGTATAAATAGATGTGTAATCACTCAAAACAAGATGATGTGAGGATGATAGTAGCCGAGGAGAACATCTATGGATCAGAGACAGAGTTTTATATAGAAGGGTAGTAAAAGATGAAATAGGTTATCAAGAACCAGATTCAAGGTGTAGACGTCCAAAAATATTAATATTATTATTAATATTAATTTCCCTCCTATTCCTCTAACTATTTAATTCAAATCAATTAAATAGTTTCATTTACCAATAGTTTAAACACTATTCTAATGTAT
>MU225068.1:2184627-2242444 GCA_018584345.1 Thuja plicata
GGATACCCATTCTTCTTAAATTCTTTCTTACAACCTTGTCTCCCAATATTAATGCCAATTTTGACTTAAAATTGGCCATCTTTATCAGAGCCATGTGTCTCCTATGTGGCTCTTATGTGGATGCCACCTAGGTTCCACTTCATCCAAGCCTCTCCTTCCCTCTAAAAATCCTATAAATAGAGGCCTTCTCCTCTCATATTTTCATCTCTCAATTTGCATTGTTATCATGCTAGTATTATCTTAGAATTGTTCTTTGTGCTTTCATGCTAATGCTCTTTGATGTTAGTTTATATCTTTCATTTGCTTAAATCATTTAGAAATCACATGTTAGGATCTTAATTTGGTAAATGAATCATATTTTTTTATTATAATACTTTCATATCATCCTCACTAGCATTAGGATCATATTATCATTTTGAAGAGGATTTTGAGACTAGTTTCTTCATAACTAGTTCTTGAATCTTTCTTCTTGTTATCTAGTATCATTACATCTTTTTGCATTGGGATCTATGGTCATTGTGTGTTTGAGAGAGCACACCCACATGCAATCTAAATAAGCACATCAAAATGAGTAGATTAGGGTGCATGTTATTTACTCATTTTTAGCTTAATCTGATGTTATCTGGTTTCTTTGTTGTTAGCTTAATCTCTTGCATGCTTTTATTGTCATGATATGTTTTAACCAGCTAATGTTTGCATGTTTGAGCTTGCTCCCAACAGATTGAAGGATTCCATATACACACAAGGCTACAAAGCGACAGAGGTATTAATCCATCACAATAGGTGATACATTTTAAATGTGAACTTAAAGGATCTCTATTCAACAATTCAAGATTGCATATCTTTAGGTTAACAAATATTTTTTACTGCATTTTAACAAGTGTAGCAAATAGAATAAATCCTTTAAGAAGGTGGATTTAACAATTCTTTATAAATCTCTTAATCCAGTGCACACTAATTAGTGTTACTAAAGCTCTTAATAGAGTAGACCTTAAGTAGTCTAAACGTGTTACTCCTAACAGGGTAAGACCATAAGAAGTGATCAACTTGTAACCCTTAACCATCCCCTTCCATTCTGCAGATAGTGAATTTTTTGTGGGTGTCATCCCCACCATAGTTTTTACCTTCTAACAGGGGTTTTATGCATTACCAAATCTTGTGTCATGTGTCATTACATTTCATGAATGATTACATACAAATGAGTTAATGATTTGATATTATATACACAAAGATAGAATAACAGATATGATTGGTAATGCAAGGATTTGATTACAAAAGGTTAAAGGTTAATTGATAAAAGTTTAAGAGGTACTGATTCACGCCTCCCCTCTCAGTACACATACTTCCCATTATTTCCAACAATTGGTATCAGAGCTAGATCTCTTATTTGGAAAATTTTAAATCACTTGAGAGAAAAGATCATACAATGGAGAAGTATAAGCTTGATAAGATTATTGGGAATCAGAAGCTAGAGATACATATCTTCTATGAGCAATACAAGGCTGCAAGAATCAAGATGAGAGAGCTATTGGATGAAAGAAAAGAAATGGAAACTTAGAACAATGAAAAAAAATATCATGAAGAAGAGATACCTGACTTATTTGAGTCATCTAGATCTATAGCTAGCAATACATCAGACACATCTGAAGGAAGCATCACAAGTCTGAATGAAGTCAATCAACATCTGACAGAATAAGTAAAGATATTGTAAATCGATCAAGAGATACAGATGGTAAGGATGATTGATGTTATAAAAAATGCTAGACAAGATGAACAAGAAATAACACTAGTTGTAGATGACACGAGGAAGGTCACTGAAAAGCTACAAGAGAGAGAGAGAGTCAAAAATACAAAGACTTACTAAACATCATCATGAGCTCAAAAATAAAATAGTTCTTGTGAGTCATGAGGCAAACTGACTCAACACAAAACTCAATGGGAAATTAGAAGCAATTGGTGAGCTAAGAGAAGAAAATAAAAGACTCAAGAATAAAATGATGATCCAAAGACAACACAATGACATGATCAAGAGAGCTGAAGAAAGTACCAAAAGAATGGATGATTTTCTGGATGGACAAAGAAGAGTCAACAACAATACCAGGCTAGGGTATATCGAGCATGGAGAATCATCAAATCAGTCTGATCACAAAGATGTCTTCACAAATCTAGGATCAAATAAGCTGACATGCAATAACTGTGAAAAACTAGGCCACACATCAAATGTTTACAGGAGAAAAGCTAAATATATTCCTAAATCCACATCTACATTCATAGGATATTGTTATAACTGTAATAAGAAAGGACATAAAGCATATGAATATAAATCTAAGGTAAAACAACCAAGGAAGGAAACCTACATGGAAAAGTATTTTCCTACTTGAAAAATGCATGGACACACATCTTTTGAATGTAGGAAGAAGAAAAGGCAAGCATAGAAACCAAAAGATCAAGAAACTACCTATCAACTGAAAAGAATCAGTAACTCATATGTTTGGGATTACAACACATGAGAAAACTACACAACATGTGGTAGATATGGTCACGTAGTTGAAAAATGCATAAGGAAATGGACAAGAAAGTCTAGAAGCTGGACTAACCCCAGAATGGCATGCTTACACTGTCATATGGTCAGACATCTAAGCAAGGACTACAAAGAGTGAATGGAAAAGACAAGAACATTTTTCAATGGAAATACCATTGAAGATATCAGAAGATTAGAAACAAAATGTGGAGAAAATATACAAACACAAATGATGCTAGAACAAGCAATGCTATTGGTGACACCTTATCCAATGGATTTGGTGACATCACCACCCCCACCTAAGCAGAACAAGTAAGTATGGATCGACATTATACCAAGCTATATTTTACATCAGTTCCATTATACATTGATAAAATTTCCAAATAGCATAAAGAAAAATGCACTATGGTATTACTTGTTATAAATCTATGAATCCAATTTCATCGGTCAATACATACCAAAAATCATTGGTGTATGTATGAAAGCTAAATTGTCAGTACACACCGAGAATCATCGGTGAATACATAAAAGCTAAATTGTCAATATAGACTGAGCAACATCGGTAATCATGTAAGTTGATAATGAAATCTTTTCCTATAAACTGAGATCCGTCGGTAAACACGTGAAAGGTCAAATGAGCTGACACTTGCCCCGAGCATAGTGTTCTCACTGAGAATGTAATTTGTGTGTCACCAAATGAATTCATCTTCATACATTGAGAAGTGGATATACATTAATGACACCACTTAGGGAAAATGTCTATAAAAAGGCGATGGAAGAGCTCATTATTTAGAAAGAGATTTAGAGCGAAGCCAGAGAAAAGAGAAACCAACCTCGATCAAATTGCAGAGCGACTCCAACATGATTCAATGCACTTAGATAGATTCACAACAACAATAGAAGGTTGAAGTAAGTAACTACATTTACCGAGCACTCTATTCATTTATGGGAAAATTCCTAAATTTTTGAAATCATGGCAACTATGTCCCGTGTTTCAAAAATCAAGAATACCACTTGTGAATAACCTCACTACAAGATATGTCTCGAGGTTTCTTCACAACCTGATGATGCTGGTGCATTTTCAAGCATACCAGCTAGGGTTTTCTTTTTGAGGACGTGTGAGCCTATATTCATTGAAAGATCATTGAGATCAAAGATCTTAAAGTCATGCAAGCTTACAAGGAGCTTTGCACTAATGTAATCATCAGGGAGGAACACAAACACATCGAGGTCAAAGGGATGAAAAATTCCCTAATGTTCCTGAAGGAATTCAAGACCAAATAGATAAGAATTGTACTAAGTAGAGTACATGACCAAAAGATGTGGCTAGATGAGCCAAAGAAGATCACCAGGGATGTGATACACATTGTGACCGGTTAACCTTTAACCGATAAAGCCAAGGCACTCAAACACCCCCCTCACCTTGACATCGAGAAGACAATAAGAGTAGTATGGGATGGTAGAGGACTGAAGGTATCCACCATCACTGATAAAGAACTAAAGTTAGGTGCCTATGTCTTAGGATACAAAATATTTTAGGCCAGCAGGTTGAACAACATTGCAAGTGGAGCTGTTGATATTGCCCACAAGATTGTCAAGAAGGGAATACAACTTTATTTATCTTAGCTTCTATTGAAGCAATTAGAGGAAAACATGAGGACTACTAGATCTATAAAGTCCAACTCATGTGAGTTCAGTTCACTCATTATGTGCATATTTTTCTATTTTCAAGAATCCTTTCCATCTGTCAGTAAGGTCAATTGGAGACTACCCGAATAGTGACCATATAGATAAGTGAGTTCATCGAATCACTAGGTGATAATTTTGAATCATTTATGGATGAATACTTCACTAGATTCAAATATAGAATGTAGAAGAGGATGAGGATACCAGAACAACATGTAGAACATTTCAAAGATGATATCTATTTCATGGTGGACATCGACACCACATTGATCAAACCAGTTGTACCAATGACATCATGGTTAGCACCACTTGACTATGAGATCAACATAGATCAAGCAACAAATACTATTGAAGAACTGCTAAATGAACCATTGGACAAGACAATACCTAGGTTTAGAACCTATGAAGAGGCCAAGGAAAGAATAAAGACTGGCCTAGTAGTGAAGAAAATTAACAGAAAGAAGGAGAAAATGGTTAAGACACTAAATAAAAAGTTATCGGTAAATGAAGAGGAAAAAGAATAGATAGAAGAAACCAAGGGTTAGTCACCCGTCAGTGAAGCTGAAAAGGTGAGTGACTCCGAATCTATAGAGTCTGATGCACCACCCTCGAAGAAGCCTAGAACAACTGCTACATCAAGGAAAAGAAGTGAAACTGCAAAGAAAGACTCACCACCTGTTAGGAAAGGACAAGTGAGGATATATAAGAGGAAACCTCAAATAAGGTAGACCACAAAACCAAAGAGGAGAAGGAGACTAATAAGAAGAAAGGAATATATTGATGACACCAAAAAGGATGAATTTTCACAAACTAAGAAGAAAAAATTTCCAACAACAATTGATGAAGTTTGTGATTCAATCATCTCATCAGGTACTATGACTGAGCCTAAGGTTAGAAAATAGCTAACACTGGATACCAAAGATC
The DNA here is from genome assembly GCA_018584345.1 of Thuja plicata. NCBI lineage: Eukaryota > Viridiplantae > Streptophyta > Pinopsida > Cupressales > Cupressaceae > Thuja > Thuja plicata. The sequence goes on from MU225068.1 coordinate 2,189,759, forward strand.
AGAATAAAATTGAAGAAGCCATCATACAGGAAATGCACATATATAAATATGTACCACTACAATTTGAAAAAAAGATGCCTAAAGAACTCCTAGACAGGCTATCAGCAAGGTGGACATATATATTAAAGTCTGAAAAAGAGATAAGGGAAAGATCTCTTTCTTCCATCATTCCATCTGAATAAAAATGGAAAAAATCAAAGAAATGATGGAAAAACATACAAATAAGTTCTCAGCCAAGATGAGAGCGTACAAGGTATTAGAGGGAAAACTTATAGAGATGGATAAAGAAAGTGATAACGCTTGGATAAAAATACTCAATCCTCCCACCGAGGATGCAAGCCCTGAGAGAGTATTATCTCTCATCGATAAGCCACACAATGATGACACATAGGCTAAAATGAGCCCAAAGACAATTCTTAACAATGATGCAAAGGATGTCACATCAGTACAATTGAAAATAGAAGCAAGCAAAGCAATGGATGACATTCCTCATATTTCACAACCATTAGGAGACATAGAAGATGTCACAATCCAAGATGTGACAATCATAGATGTAACCAAAGATCCTACCGAAGAGGTAAAGGTAGATGAAGATGTCATTGTTGCCATCGAAGAAACCAAGGAACATGACACAACTATAGATGCTGCACAGGTAGATATACCAGGTCAAATTCCACTATTGATACAAGCTATCAATATTATCTTAGAAAAAGAGAAGTCACCTAATAAAGATGCAATCATCCCCGAGGATAAGGGTGAAGAATAATAAATATATACAACAAATAAACACAATGTGTTATATGGAGAACAAAATGTTGTAGATAGATATCAAAAGGATATAGATGAAGTGTAGAAAGATAAAGGTGGAGAAGAGAACAAAGGTGATGCCACTCCTAAGGATACTAAAGGAGATGATGCAGATAAGGCTAAATTTGATGTGGAGATGTCCACTCCAAACTGATAGGAAGAGATCGAGTAGAAAGACAAATGCACAACACCACCTAAGCCTTCATCTAGTACATCAGACCAAGCAAAGGAAGTTGCTATGGTTCTGCATACAGGTACTTCCCACTCCATATCAAAGAAGAAAAATAAGACCAAGAAGAGAAAGCTATAGGTAACACTCGATGAAATCATTGAGATACCAAAATGTGATCCTTCTACATTAGATTATGAATTTCTCCAAGAGTATGGAGAAATATATCAAAGAAAAGATTTACAAGAAAAGCTTAGGAAAGAGCATAGGGACTCACTAGTGCTGGAAAACAAGGTAAAGATTTCTGAACTTGCAAATGAATTAGAGACAATCATTTCAGAAGCTATATCCCTAGTACAAAAGTTATGCACTTTAGAGAAATTCACTAAGGAGAATAGTGAAAATATTGCATAAATAGATTTAGATCTAAATGCTAGTGCATAGAATCTAACAACCACTGAAAATGAAATCAAGTTGCATTATGATAAAATTATGGAAGCTAAAAGGTTAGGACAAGAAATTTTAGAGGTAGGACACAAAGTTCAGAGATGAGGTAACCGACACTAATACATTTGGTACCAAATTGCAACGGCAGTGCCGTTGCAGTTTTTCCGTCACAACCTTGTCGTTGTCGCAATTGCGACAGTAGACCATCGCAATTGTGACAATGACAAGGTTGTGATGGAAAAACTGCAATAGCACTACCGTTGCAATTTGGTACCAAATGTATTAGTGCGAGCTATAGGCTCTACTTCTACTGAATCTTACATTACCACAATAATATATGACTTTGGAAAGACAATTAATTGCCACCCCAGAGATGTCTATAATCAACAACATCTATGATATGCATGCTCGAATAACACTAGGGAATATGGCCCTTGAACACCTTAAGGAGAAGTGGGAGAAAATAATGGAAGTGTTAGAAACAACTGAGAGGGGGGGGAGTGAATTAGTGGCCTCAAAAATTAATCCAATAAACCTCTAGTTATCTTTTTTCCTTACAAGATGAATGCCATAAAATAATTTAATGAAATCACTGCTTCTCAGAGTTCACCTTTTAATCCTTATTCTTTAATTTACTGATAAGCATTCTTTATTTACCGAAACACAGTAAATAGATTAGTGATTATCAATAATCCTATTTTAGTAATGTTTAAAGAAAAACATGAAAGCAATGACTCATAAACACATTTGACACATCAATTTTAACGTGGAAACCTTATTAAGGGAAAAACCACTTTGGATCGGTAACCCAAAACACTCTTCTAAAGTGAGCTCGGTGAAGAGCCAACCTTCTTAAAGGTTACAAACACAGTGTTAGGTGTGACCTTGTTAGAGGAATTAATAGAATAGTTTGTCACTTGATATCTGGCATCTCATGCTATCTTCATGACCAAACCCAGTGTAGTTTATCACTTGATATCATGAATCTCTATGCTATCTTCATGACCAAACATTTTGATACTCCTTGGGATGTATCTCAATATAGAAAGGATTTTTAAATCCTACTCAGTTAAGAGACCTTTTTCTCAATGGTTAAACTGAAACAGTAAAATGATCTATTCATATATACAACTTAAACTTGCAGATTTTCAGATCTATTGTAAGCACACAATACCTTTCTAATCAATGTATTATTTTTGTTCCTTTTCTCCACTACTTTCTACTTGGTGATGTTTCTCTGTTTCTTAGTGTCCACAAAAATCTTTATCTCTTTCCTTCAGCTTGATTGATCAAGACTGTATGAAGTCTTTTACTTCACCAGTAATCTCTTCAACATCCTCTTTTGTATTCTCTCCTCACCAATTCATAATGAATTAGCTTGTCTCTTTTATAGACATGAATGTGACTGTTTCTAAGTCCTTGGCTTTCTTGGTCTTGGCTTGATCAAGAAATCTTACCATTCTTTCTTTAAAGCTTGCTTTAGTTTTATCCATAGATTTCTCCTTGACAACTGGCTTTAAAACTCTAGCTTACCTCTAGCCTTTTAATTGTCAATGAAAATAATGTAAACAACTAGTTAACTCCATGTTTAGCTCTTTCTAGCTAAGTATTTTTTCATTTCTGAAGTTCAATTCTGATGGGTGTCTAACTTCTTATTTGTTTTGGTCATGACTTCAGTTGTCCTCGGGCATCACATCCATCGGGGTTGTCTATCCGTTGGGAAACACTATGACATTAAGTTCTTCTTGGGCATCTCTTTGGTTCATCATTAGTAATGCTTGTTAGGTTTCTTTCTTGGGTAACACTGTGACTTGTCTTTCAAGTTCCTCTATCTGTCAGTGTGCACTGTCCGTCGGTGTCTGTAGTCACTTGGTGAATTCTAAACTTTAATGTATTTTTGATGACACAACCATTATTCCTTTAGTTCTTTAATGTCTTTGACAGTATGAATGTGACCAATCAGATTATATCAAGTTGACATCAATGAAAATACAATCCATTAACTAATTTAATGTCTTGCATTGACATTCTACATTTCAGTGATCATCAACTTAGTCATCTTCAAGCATTTAATCAGTTATAGTTCATTAATCTCTCCCTTTGGCATTTATGGAAACACACTATATACTCACTACATACTATAGGATACTAATAAATAATGAAATATATCAGTTTGTAGTTTCATCAATCTTTGCCAAACTTTTATTCTATAACCAATACAAATGTCTAACTTTCGGTAAGCTCTTCTAGCTTAGATTTGTTTCTTGCAAAGTGTTTTCTCACTCTTCATTCCCTCAAATGGATAGATGTAGCAACTTATGATTCTATCTCTCCCTTTGATGTAGAATCTCTTCTCCCTTTTCTGGATAGTTATGCAATGTACATTTTTTCAAATTCTCTCCCTTAGATGAATGTATCTTTGATTCTTTCTCTTCATTTGACTATTCTTCTTTCTGATGGATATAATCTCTCTATTTAGTATATCTCTCTCTCAGGTTACATCTTTCTCCTAGACGATGATCAAGAGATATTTTAATTACTTAGATATAATTTCTCTCCCTTCAGTATATTCTCTCCCTTTGACATTAATGCCAAAGTCCCTTTCTTCCTTTTTATAATATACTCCCCAAATTTCCTTTCCATCAGCAATAAGCTCTGTAGTAGCAAAAATATCTCTGGTTTTTGGTGCATATGAATATATTGCCATGTATTGATAGATCTTTTCAGTCCATCTTTTTACTTGCATCATAATGATTGATCTCCTGATAGCTTGTAGGCTGATGCATCATTCTACTCAACTTACTGACTTAGCTAATTGTTCCTTTGATTGAACATATTCTAGTATCACTTCCTTTTATTGTACTTGTTCCCTTAAGTAATGATACTTGATAGAAATATTCTTTGTCTTAGCATGCATAATTGGATTCTTGGAGATGTTAACTGCACTTGTGTTATCACAATAGATAATCACTGGTTCAATAATTTTCATATTCATACCATCTAGTAATTTCTTGATCCATGCAATGTTTGAGCAATTTGCAGCAGCAACCACATATTCTTCTTCTATAGTAGATTGTGAGATGCATCACTGCTTCTTACTGATCCATTTGACAAGTCTATCATTCATGAAGAATTCTCCTCCAGTTGTGCCCTTTTAGTCATCTAAGTTTCCAGCCCAATCAACATCGGTATAGGCTTGAAGCTCAAATTTCCTTCTTTGTTATACCAAAGACTATAGTCCTCGCTATTCTTTAGATATCTCATAATTCTCTTGTCAATAGTCATATGTGATTCCTGTGGATTAGAAGAGAATCTTACAACTATTCCAACTGGATGTGCTATATCTGGTCTAGTATGAACACCATACATTAGTTTGCCAATCATTGATCTATACAAGGTCTGATTTACCTCAGGTGATTTGTCTTCTTTTGTCAGATTGCATCCAGTTTCCATAGGTTTTCCAACTGGTTTGGAATCTTCCATCTTGAACATCTTCAACACTTCCTTGATGTACTTGGATTATGTAATGTAGATGCCTGCATCTTGTTGAAGAATCTGTAGACCAAGAAAGAACTTGATATCCCCAAACATAGACATCTCAAATTATTTTCTCATTTCATCAGCAAAATATTTACATAACATATCATTACCCCCAAATATGATATCATCAACAAATATTTCAGGAATCAGAATAGTATCATCAGTATCTTCTTTTAAATACAGATTGTTGTTTTCACTAGTTCTTACAAATCCAATACTTATGAGATAGGAGTGAAGTATTTCATACCAAGATCTTGGTGCTTTTTTTAATCCATACAAGGCTTTATGTAGTCTAGATACCATGTTTCTTTTGTTAGGATTAACAAACCCTTCTGGTTGTTCAATGTATACCTCTTCTTCTAAGATTCCATTTAGGAATGCAGACTTGACATCCATATGGTATACCTTGAATCCTTTATAGGAAGCATAAGAAAGTAGGATTCTCACTCCTTCCAGTATAGCAACTGGTGCAAAGGTTTCTCCATAATCTATTCCTTCTTCTTGTGCATATCCTTTGCATATTAAACTTGCTTTGTTCTGTGTGACTTCTCCATTCTCATTTAGCTTATTTCTGAATATCCATTTGGTACCGATGACATTCTTGTCATCTGGTCTTGGTACTAATGTCCATGTACTATTCTTATCTATCTGTTCTATCTCTTCATTCATAGCATCAATCCATTCCTAATTTTATAGTGTTGTATTCATAGATTTAGGCTCAAAATCACAAATTAAACATCTAGTATTTAGTGACTTAATTCTTGTTCTCATTCCATCCTTTTTTTTTTTCTATGATCTGATTCTCATGTGGATGGTGTCTCCTAAAATACTTGGCAAGTGTTGGTTCATCTCTTTCTCCATCATTCTGATCATCATTTTGACCTTCATTTTGATCTTCATCTCTCTATTCAGCATCTTGAGCACTTTCCCGATTTTCGGTGTTTGCACCCTGATTCTTGGGTGCAATGTTCTATTGCTTGGTAGTGATAACTATTGCTCAGGTAGAGTTTTAGGTTGTTCATCGAAAACAAACCTGTTGTAGTCTTCTGGTTCCTTTCTACTTTCCTCATCATTTTTCTTTGCAAATTCATCTATTCTGACATTTGTACTTTCAATTATTTTGTTAGAGGACTTGTTAAGACATTTATATGCCTTGCTCTTGGTTAAATACCCTAGAAATATTCCTTCTTCACCTTTGGAGTCAATCTTTCCATTTATTTCTTCTTTCAAAATATAACATTGAATACCAAAAATTTTGAAGTAACTTACATTGGGTGTGTATCCATACCATATCTCATAGGGTATCTTTTTGGTATCTTTCTTCAATTGTACTTTTTTCAATGTGTAGACAACAGTACTAACAGCTTCCCTCCAGAATGTTTATGTGATGCATTTCTCTATCATCAATGTTCTTGCACAATTGGTAATTTATCTATTTCTCCTTTCAGCAATTCCATTCTACTGTAGTGTTCTTGATGCAGAAACCTATCTTTGAATTCCATGCTCATTACAAAAGTTAGTAAATTCATCTGAAATGAATTCTCCTCCTCTATCTAATCTTAAGCATTTTAGTTCCTTACCATTTTATTTTATATGCACCATAAATTGGTCGCCTAGACGATGGGCCCCCATTCTTCAATTTATCAAATGACGGAATTAATTTATCAATTTCCTGAATCAATGCCTTGCAATATTTTCAATTCAAATCAATTTCCTTGATCAAATCGTAATTAACTCAATTATTTCAATATTTCCTAAGGTTTGATCATTTTATCCATAATCTTATTTAATTAAAAAAAAAATCCATTTTAATTAAATAAAATACTCTTATTTAATTAAGAGAAAACATCCCTTTTAATTAAATAAAATAATCTTATTTAATTAAAAGAAAACATCCCTTTTAATTAAATAAAATAATCTTATTTAATTAAAAGAAAACATCCCTTTTAATTAAATAAAATAATCTTATTTAATTAAAATAAAATCCCTCTTTTAATTAAATAAATAAAATCCTCACCTAAATCTCTCTTTGTGATGTAAAAAGGAAATAAATCAAATAAAAATAAATAAAAATTCATTTTTTCTCTACACTTTGAATGCACATATTTTTAAGTGGTGGGATTTTTCCTCTTACTTGCTTTTTTAGGGATTTATCCCACATTGCTCTTGAGGATGCATTCCTCTCCACACCTTCCTCTATAAGGAGCCCTCTCCTTCTCATTTTGGGATCAAGATTTTATGTTATTGTTATGCTGTAGGTTTGGAGAGCTATTTTGGAGGATAGTTTGAGCACTTGAGCTTGAACATTGCAACTTCTATTTTCTTGTCTTCTTCTATCATGCATCCATAGCAATCCATTTAGATTACTCTTGCACTTGCATGTTAGATTAGATTCATCTAATAATCTTGCATGTGTATTTCCTTTCATAGATTAGTTTTCTTTCATGCATTGTTATTATATAGAATAGCTTTCATTTTCATTTGCATGCATATTTGATGATCATGGAGACTAGCACTCTTTCTTTTTCTCTTTGAATCTCTCATTTTATGGTGAACTTGCATGGGCACAAACTAGGTCTAAATTGAGGGCCTCCTTTATAAACCCTTGCACTCCATGAATAGAGAGCTATGAGTCGCCATTTGAGACCTCATTCTTAAGCAATCTTGGATATAATGACTCATAAAAGTGTGTCAACATTTTAGCTCCCAAGGGTGAAAACCTCTTTAAGGTGCTTAAGGATGAGGTACCTGATTGTCTCCCTAGCTACTTTCAAGATAGATATTCAGTTCTTATTGAACCAACACAAGAAGTCAATTTGGGTGCAGATGAGGCTCCACAGATAGTACACTTGGATGAGTCCTTGTCACCACAAGAAAAAGAAGCCTACACTAAGTTCTTACAAAAAAAAAAGATCAAATTTGTATGGAATTATTTAGATATGCCAGGGTTGGACACTAATCTTATCATGTATCACTTGTCCATAGCTCTGGGTGTCAAATTGGTTAAACATAAATTGAGAAAGATGCATCCTCACATAGTTCTCCTAGTCAAAGAAAAATTAGAGAAACTCCTTGGTGCAGGATTCATAAGAGCTATTGCCTATGCTGAATGGATATCAAACATTGTACCAGTTTCCAAACATGACAAATCCATTCAAATTTGCATAGATTTTAGAGATTTCAATAGATCATGCCCAAAGGATGACTTTTCACTTCCCAATATAGACATGATAGTGGATATGACTACGGGTTATGAGATTTATTCCTTGATGGATGCTTTTTCCATATACAATCAGATTAAGATAGCTCCTAAAGATCAAGAAAAGACTGAATTCACTTGTGCATGGGTTACCTATTGTTGAAACATTATGCCTTTTTTATTAAAAAATGTAGGAGCCACCTATCAATGAGCTATGACAAGAATTTCTCATGACATGATGCATAAAAACATGGAAGATTATGTGGATGACACCTTGGCCAAGTCTAAGAAAATAGACACACACTTAGATGATTTAGAAGTCATTCTAGATTGCATGGAACAATTTAAACTAAGGTTAAATTCTAAAAAGTGTGCATTTGGAGTCACCTCTGGAAAAATATTAGGATTCATCATTTTAGAAAAAGGAATAGAGGTAGACCCTGGAAAATTCCAAGCAATCATAGATATGCCACCTCCTAGAAACATTGGTCAAATGAGGAGTCTTCAATGACGTCTTCAATCTATAAGGAGATTCGTTTCACAGTTGGAAGATAGAGCTCAACCTTTCAACAAGAACTTACACAAAGGAGTCAAGTGTGTTTGGAATGAGGATTGTGAAAAGAGCATAGATCAAATCAAGAAATAATTGGCAAATCCTCCCATTTTAATGCCTTCTATCCCAGGGAAACCACTTATTCTATACATTTGAATGAAAAAATGTTCCTTGGGGGCATTACTAGCTCAACTTGATGAACATGGGAAAGAAAGAGCAATATACTACATCAACCGTACTCTTGTTTCATATGAGGTTAACTACACTAGCATTGATAAATCTTGCCTTGCAGTTGTGTTTACTTCCCAAAATTTGTGACATTACATGCTTACACACACTATACACCTCATATAAAAAATAGATCCACTCAAGTGTTTACTAGGTAAGGCTACCCTCACAGGTAGACTTGCTAAATGGATGATGATCCTTTTAGAGTTTGACATAGAATACATTGAGAGTAAAGAAATCAAAGGACAAGTCATAGCAGATCAATTGGCTGATTTCCCAATACAAGGTAATGCACCTATTCAAGTTGACTTCTCAAATGAACACCTCATGTATATGAATGAAAGAACATGGAAGATGTTCTTTGATGGATCCTTTATGCAAAACCATTCAGGATTTGGTGTGTTGTTTCTTTCTCCTCATGGGTACATAATTCCTAAGTCTTACAAGTTATTGTTCCCATTTACAAACAATATTTCTGAGTATGAAGCTTTAACAAATGGACTTAAGATGGCCATAGAATGGAGAATCATAGAGCTACACATCGATGAGGATTCATAGTTGATAATCAACCAAGTCAATGATGAATATCAAACAAAAAATGAGAAACTGGTACCTTACAAGAAACTGTTTGATTCCTTGAAATGATACTTCACATTTGTCACATTTAAGCAAATCCCTAGAGAAGAAAACAAAGTAGCTGATGCTATGACTACACTTGCTTCACTCCTTCAGTTAGGGAAACATGAATCGAGATTTGAATTCCTAATCAAAGAGCTACATCACCCTATCTTTGACTCCTAAGAAATTCATGTCATTTGTATCCTTTTTGGTCATGAGTCATCCCATTACAGTGCCATTTACTCATACCTTCGTGATGGCATTATACCTGAAAATTTTAACTAATTTGAACGCAAAAACCTTACCCAAAATGCCTCTCGCCATTCCTTATCTCTTGTGATTTGTATAGGAGGGGTCTATATGGAACACTTCTTAAATGCTTAGAAAAGGAAGAATCTGACCAAGCATTAATTGACATCCATGAGGGCATCTATGGGGGACATTCCAATAGTCTTTCCATGGCTCGAAGGTTTCTTAGGGAGAGGTACTATTGGCCTATGATGTAGACTGACGCAGTAGGTTTTGCAAAGTCATGTGAAAAGTGTCAAAAACATGGTAACTTGATACATGATCCATGCAGGGAGCTCATTCCTTCTATATCTCATTAGCCATTTCAGCACTGGGCCTTTGATCTTGTTGGGAAGATTCATCCCAACTCATTAGGTTGACACAAGTTTATTATCACTGCTACTGATTACTTCACTAAATGGGTAGAAGCTGTCCCAATTTTTGTTGCCTTAGGCAAGATAGTCTCTCTATTCATTCTAAATAATATCATCTGTCGATATGGAGTGACTTCCAAGATTATCACTCACAATGGAGGCCAGTTCAAAAATAAAGACCTTAAACAACTTTGCAAGAAATTCAAGATTAAACAACATTGGTCCTCCGTTTACTTCCCACAATGAAATGGTCAAGCAAAGGCATCAAACAAAACCAATCTTAAAATATTACATAGAAAATTTTGTAAGAGTGGAGATTGGCACTTACAGATAAATCTAACTTTGTGGGCCTATAGAACGAGTATTCATACTCCTACTGAGGCTACTCCTTTTTCCTTTACATATGGCGCTGAAGCAGTGTTACCTTTAGAGGTTGATATTCCTTCACTTAGAGTTTCCCTCAAAGGTCTAGTTACAGATGAAGACTACCACGCCATGAGACTTCAAGAGTTAGAACTTCTAGATGAGAAATGTCAAGCGTGATTTGACTATATGAGAATTTATCAAAAGTGAATGTCCAAAGCCTTCAACAAAAAGGTCCGCCCTAGAGAATTTCATGTGAGAGATCTTTTCCTACGTGAAAATCCCAAGAATCAATAACATATAGACCAAAAGGGAAAATTTGAACCTAATTGGCTTGGACCTTACATCATTACAACAAATTTTGGGTCAGGTGCTTATTTACTGTCTACAGTAGAGGGAGAGAAGCTCCCTGATCCTATCAATGTCTTGCACCTAAAGAATTTCTATGCATGATGCCCATTCTGTCTGGGGGCACTCTTTGTACATACTTATTGATCCTAAGAAAATCCAAAAAATGATATATTGTTAAAAAATGTTAAAAATTAGAAAATGTCTTGAAAAAATGGTCATCTTAGTGAAAAGATAGCAATAGGCACTTTGATGTATCTCCAAATAAATTATATATTCCAAAAATACAAAAAATCAAAAAATTCAAAAATTCAAAAAAAATAGAAAAAGTGCCTTGGTGAAAACCTGGAAATAGGGGCCTTAGTAGCAAAAAATTGCATTAAAATCCAAGTGGTGAAAACCTGGAAATGAGCGCTACTTGAGGCCTTTGCACCCCTATTTCTTAGCACATATCCTTGACACTTAGCCTTTCTCCATCATGCCTTGTCCTTGTTTCCTTGGTTTGGAATTGGTCTTTGTCTTTATCTAGGGGGCATAACTGTGTTAGCTTTGGTCTCTTAGATGCGTTAGTCTTTAGGACACCTCATAAATGGTGTTTTTCAACACCACCCCAATCGTGTGTTTCAACACAACCCCTGACATCAAGTATTTTTCAATACTTATAGGCTTGGTCTTACCCATTTTTGTCATATGATCTTACCTACTTGCAAGCATTTGATCCTTATCCTCAGAACTCACTATCAGTTAACACACTTCAATTTTTAAACACAACACTTAATGCTTGAGCTATGTCATGATCTTTTCTTTGTGTGCTGACTGTTATTGATTTTTGTTGAGTGTTCTTGTCTAATAAATCTCTCTGGTATGCATAGCTAGAGGACTTGGGGCATGGGGCATGTTTTTATTTTCTTTTTGCTTGTGGGTGTGGTCTTGAAACTCTAGAGTGTCTCTTGTTTTCCCCTTGAAACACTTAGGATATTTGAGGCATCACCCTTGACTATTTTTGCACAACCATTTTTATGGTCATCCCGACATCTATGCCTTGATGTGAGCATGGTTTTTCTATATTAAATTGGGTAAGATAACATTAAATTCATCTTAGCCTTTATGTCTTTGATGCTTATGTTAGAATCTTTCCACAGTCCAATCTGATATAAATCACATTCATATATTCATAGTTGCGTTGGTTACTAGTAATGATTGTGTGATTTTCCGATATCCCTTAATAATGGTCCAATGATGAAAATAAGTTCCTTAACATTCTCTAATGAATGATGAACACAAAATCCTATGTTATAGTTTCTCTATTGCAAGTACACCTTTGCATTTTCATGTAGCTTGCATTGTTAGACCTCATGTTAATTTACATTTTTAGGCTGCATTATGAGTTTGAGAGGGTTTTTCCTTCATCTTACGTGTGGAATTTTAATCAATTGTGGTCATGTTTTGATCTTCATTTCCTTATCTTCTTTCGTGATCTCAATCAAAATTTACTATCTTAAACAGTTGATTGATTTTGGGGCATTCTCTTTCTTGTCTGCATTTATTTCCACCTCTTCCAAACTTCTATCTTCCATTCTCTTTCACCCCACTTCTTTTCTTCTAATTCAACCTTTGGGAATAATCTTTCATGCTTGATGATATACCTTAGTTCTGTGATCCTTATATCTTTCATCTTACATCAATAACCTTATCTTTAGTTTGATTTGATCAAATTTATCAATTTTTTGTTTCTCCTCTATCTCATTTTAATTTTGATCATGAGGGGGCAGTACCTTTCAAAATTCAATCCTTGATTCAGCTTTATCATTCCTATCAATTGCTCCGCTTGGGGAAACCTTTCTTGAGATTCTTATCTTGGACATGTCAATTACCTATTTACAGGGGTGTTGACCTTGTCTTTTTCAAATAGCTTATCTTTGTCCTGATGTGTCCCCGTCCGTCGATCACATGTCTGGGTTGTTTTATGATCCCAAATCAATCTCACACTTCAACTGCATTCTTTGAATACATGTGTTCCCATAAAGATCACACATTAGTCAAAGAGGGGCAAATGTATGCACCCTAAAATGGTCACCTAGACTATGGGCCCCCATTCGTCAATTTATCAAATGATGGAATCAATTTATCAATTTTTAGAACCAATGCCTTGCAATATTTTCAATTCAAATCAATTTCCTTGATCAAATCATAATTAATTCGATTATTTCAATATTTCCTAAGGTTTGATCATTTTATCCATAATCTTATTTAATTAAAAGAAAAAATCCCTTTTAATTAAATAAAATAATCTTATTCAATTAAAAGAAAACATCCCTTTTAATTAAATAAAATAATCTTATTTAATTAAAAGAAAACATCCTTTTTAATTAAATAAAATAATCTTATTTAATTAAAAGAAAACATCCCTTTTAATTAAATAAAATAATCTTGTTTAATTAAAATAAAATCCCTCTTTTAATTAAATAAATAAAATCCTCACCTAAATCTCTCTTTGTGATGAAAAAAAGAAATAAATCAAATAAAAATAAATAAAAATTCTTTTTTTCTCTACACTTTGAATGCACATATTTCTAAGTGGTGGGATTTTTTGTCTTACTTGCCTTTTTAGGGATTTCTCTCGAGGATGCATTCCTCTCTACACTTTCCTTTATAAGGAGCCCTCTCCTTCTCATTTTGGGATCAATATTTTATTTTATTGTTATGCTCCAGGTTTGGAGAGCGATTTTGGAGGAGAGTTTGAGCACTTGAGCTTAAACATTTCACCTTCTCTTTTCTTGTCTTCTTCTCTAATGAATCCATGGTAATCCATTTAGATTACTCTTACACTTGCATGTTAGATTAGATTCATATTTCATTTCATGAAATAATATTGCATGCATATTTTCTTTCATAGATTAGTTTGCTTTCATGCATTGTTATCATATACAATAGCTTCCATTTTCATTTTCATGCATATTTGACGATCACAAAGACTAGCACTCTTTTTTTTCCTCTTTGAATCTCTCATTTTATAATGTACTTGCATGGGCACAAACTAGGTCTAAACCGAGGGCCTCCATTATAAACCCTTGCACTCCATGAATAGAGAGCTATGAGTCACCATTTGAGACCTCATTCTTGAGCAATCTTGGATATAATGACTCATAGAAGTGTGTCAACATTTTAGCACACATATTTTTCCACAATAGCCTTATACCATTTAAACATCTTTAATGCTTCTGATTTTTCTTTTAAAAACATTACTATCATGATTCTAGATTAATCATCAACAAAGAGAATGAAATACCTATCTCCATAGTAGCTCTTTGTTCTCATGGGTCCACATAGGTCAGTATGGAATAATTCTAGAATGAAATTAGATGTGTAGGCTTTTCTCATGAAATTAGACTTTGTCATTTCACCTTTTTGAAAATTCTTACACATGACATGGTCTAGTTTTGACATTCTCGGTAAGCCTCTTGCATTCCTTTTATTGCTTATCATAACCATGTTGTCAAAATTTACATGTCATAATATTTTATGCCATAACCATATGTCTTCATTTCTAGCTATTAAGAAAGTGGTATTCATATCATCAAGATATAATAGGTTACCTTTTGTCTGCTCACAAGTACCAACCAACCTTCCTGATTCATTGAAGATCTTTTCCTTTTTGTTCTCAAATGCTACTCAGTGACCTGTGTTATTCAGTTGTGAAACAATCAATAGATTATAGTTAAGCCCTTTCAACTAGTATGCATTTTCACATCTGATCGGATTGTTTAACATTATGGTTCCTTTACCTTCAACTGGACAAGGTGAGTCATTACCCATTCTTACAGATCCACCATTGTAATATTCAAAAGTTTCAAACTTATCTTTATCACCAGTCATATGATGAGTACATCCACTATCAATAATCCAGACATCATTCTTGCTAACCTTGGATATGAGTGTAGTTTCTACATACCTTTATTCTTCATCTGAATCATCTTTCATAGCAACAAAGACTGTCTCAATTTTTTCATCAGATTCAGTGTCAGTATTACCATCTTTGTTCTCATCTAGGTAACAAGATTTCTTTCCTTTGTCCTTGTATTCTTGGGTATCTCTTCTGTCAGATTGTCTGTTTCTTTGGTAATATCAGTCATGACCTCTGTCAAACTTCTTTTCATATGATCTATCATTACTTATGTCATCTTTTCTCCTATTAGGACATCTAGCAGCAAAGTGTCCAATCTCTTTACAATTAAAACATACAAGTGGTAGTTTACCTTTGTATTTACCTTTGCCTCTCTATAATATTCTTTCCATTAGTGCTTCAATCTCATCAATTCCTTCATCATCACTATCACTTTCACTATCATTTGTCATAGTGTGTTTATGCCTTGATTTACTTATTCTTAAATAATATTTGAATGTAGACTCAATATATGGTAAGACACTATTGTCAAAGTTATTCATCTGAAATGAAATCAGTCTACCAATCAAACTATCTAGGGTAACATTATTGTTTGCTATTGCTCTCATTTCTTGTATATCAGATACTCTAATAGCATATACAGGCAATAAGGTTATGAGAATTTTACTTACCACTATCTCTTCTTCTAGTACACCTCCAACTCCTTGAATAACATTGACTACCTCTTTGATTCTGCTACTATACTGAGTGATGTTTTCTCCTTTCATTCTTAGGTTATCAAATTTTCCTCTTAGGATCTCTGCTTTATCCCTTAACACATTTGCATCTCCTCCATGTACTAGCTTCAATTTGTCCCACATTTTCTTTGAAAGGGTGCATGATTTGACATCTTCAAATTCAACATTGAAGAGTGAGGAGGAAAGTTATACCATCATAGAACTGTGCTCATGCTTTTCTCTCAACTGATCAAGTGTATGAGGTCATGTAGCAACACATATTCAATATCCAAGTATTGAGTAACATTATTTCCAATATCTGATAAGTGGAGTCTTATTCTGATTTACCATGATGCAAAGTTGTCCTTGTTCAACTTAGGCACTTTGCTTTTGCTCATCTTTTGATCTTTAGCTTAGGTCTTGAAACCTTCCTTCTAAGAACACAAAGCTCTGATACCAATTGTTAGAAATAATTGAGAGAGGGGGTGAACCAGTGGCCTCAAAAATTAATCCAATAAACCTCTAGTTATCTTTTGTCCTTACGAGATAAATTCCTTAAAATAATTTAATCAAATAACTACTTCTCGGAGTTCACCTTCTAATCCTTATTCTTTAATTTAACGATAAGCAGTCTTTATTTACCGAAACATAGTAAATAGATTAGTGATTATCGATAATCCCTTTTTAGCAATGTGTAAACAAAAACATGAAAGAAATGACTCATAAACACATTTGACACATGGATTTTAACATGGAAACCTTGTCAAGGGAAAACCCACTTGAGACCGGTAACCCAAAATTTTTACTCTTCTGAAGTGAGCTTGGTGAAGAGCCAACCCTATTAAAGGCTATAAACACATTGTTAGGTGTGACCTTGTTAGAGGATTTAGTAAAATAGTTTGCCACTTGATATTTGGCATCTCATGCTATCTTCATGACCAAACCCAGTGTAGTTTGTCACTTGATATCATACATCTCTATGCTATCTTCATGACCAAACCTTTTGATACTCCTTGGGATGTATCTCAATATAGAAAGGATTTTTAAATCCTGCTTGATTAAGAGACTTTTTGCTCAATGGTTAAACTGAAATAGTAAAATTATCTATTCACATATACAACTTAAACTTGCAGATTTTCAGATCTATTGTAAGCAAACAATACCTTTCAAATCAATGTATTCTTTTTGTTCCTTTGCTCCATTACTTATGCTTGGTGATGTTGTTTCTTTGTTGCTCGGCATCCGTATAAATATTTAGCTCTTTCCTTCAGCTTGATTGATCAGGACTGTATGAAGTCTTTTACTTCACTAGTAATCTCTTCAACATCCCAATATGTATTCTCTCCCCACCAATTCACAATGAATTATCTCATCTCTTTTATAGACATGAATGTGACTATTTTTGAGTCCTTGAATTTCTTTTTCTTGGCGTGATCCAAAAATATTTCCATTCTTTCTTTAAAGCTTGCTTTAGTTTTATCGATAGATTTTTCCTTGAAAAATGGCTTTAAAACTCTAGCTTATCTCTAGCCTTTTACTTGTCGATGAAAAAAATGTAAACAACTAGTTAACTCCATGTTTAGCTCTTGCAAGCTAGGTCTTTTGTCATTTCTGAACTTTAGTTTTGATCGGTGTCTAACTACTTGTTTATTTCAGTCATGACTTTAGTTTTCCTTGGGCATCACATTCGTCGGGGTTGTCTGTCCGTTGGGCAATACTATGAAATTCAGTTCTGCTCAAGCATCTCTTTGGTTCATCATTGGTAATGCTTGTCAGGTTTCTTTCTTGGGTAACACTGTGACTTGTCTTTTGGGTTTCTCTATCCGTTGGTGTGCACTGTCTGTTGGTGCTTGTAGTCACTTGGTGAACTCTAAAATTTAATGCATTTATGATGACACAACAATTATTACTTCGGTTCTTTGTAGTCTTTGAAAATATGAATGTGACCAATTAGATTATATCAAGTTGACATCAATGGCAATACACTACATTAACTAGTTTAATGTCTTTCATTGACATTCTGCATTTCAGGTATCACCACCTTATTCATCTTCAAGTATTTAATCAATTATAGTTCATCAGGAAGACATGAAGAACTCCCATTCTCACATTTTTGATAACTTGTAAGTATACAACTTTGTCCTTATTATGAAAAAAGGGGGAAATAATATGTGACAAAGAGGATTGGAATTGATAAGGTAAAAGGGAGAAATAAGGAAAGGGAAACTATATGCAATATATATGTATAAAGGCAAGATATATACATGTACATATACTATACTGAGGCATATACATAGGGGGAGTCATAAATTGACTAAGTGAAATACATGGTGTATATACTAAAACATTTTTAGTTTTGCACATATCAGGTTTTTGATACTAATGTCAAAGGGGGAGATTAATGATATATTTTACCATTAGTATGCAAAGGAAACAAGTTTTGAACCATCGGTACATGATCACCAAAAGACAGGCTTTCAGAGGAACCCGACAAGATAGATCACTGTGTAAACCGACAACACAATTCACAAGAGGAGCCCGACAGAGTAGTCTACAATGTAAACTGACAAAGCAGACAACAGAGGAACCTGACAGACAAGTGTATAGTCTACACTGACAGAGAAAACTAAAAAGAAGAATGTCTACAGAGACATCACTGAAGGAAACAGACAGAGCACCCAAGCACCAGTCTACCGAGAGATAGTTACATTTTTGAGAAATGTGGATCTGAGATACATGTTAGAGAAAACACTTAAGTTTTATATTTAGCTTTAAAGAAGATCTTTAAAACCATTTCTTGAGGGACAAAAAATGTAATTGTAATTGTTTTTATCAGTCTAATTGATTGAAAACACGCAAACTAGGAGATCAAGGTCAAGTTGTAAACCTTTGATCATAGAGTTATCTTTGTAGTGCGTGAAATTTAATTAGGTCAATCTATTGTATAAATAGATATGTAATCAATAAAAACAAGATGATGTGAGGATGATAGTAGTTGAGGAGCACATTTATGGACCAAAGATAGAGTTTTATGCAGGAGGACAACAAAAGATGAAATAGGTTATCAAGAACCAGATTCAAGGCTACCGAGAAATAGAGGTATTAATCCATCACAATAGGTGATACATTTTACATGTGAACTTAAAGGATCTATATTTAGCAATTCAAGATTGCATATCTTCAGGTCAACAAATGTTTTTGACTTCATTCTAAAAAGTGTAGAAAATAGAAGAAATCCTTTAAGAAGGTGGATTTAACAATCTTTTGTAAATCTCTTAATAGAGTAGACCTTAACCAGTATAAACATGTTATTCCTAACAGGGCAAGATCATCAGAAGTGATCAACTTGTAAGCCTTAACTGACCCCTTCCATTCTATAGATAGCGAAGTTTTTGTGGGTGTCATCCCCACTGCAATTTTTACCTTCTAATAGGGGTTTTCTGTGTTACCAAATCTTGTGTCATGTGTCATTACATTTCATGAATATTTCTATGAATCATTACATATAAATGAGTTAATGATTTGATATTACATACACAAAGATAGAATAACAAATATGATCGTTAATGCAAGGATTTGATTACAAAAGGTTAAAGGTTAATTGAGAAAAGTTAAAGAGGTATTGATTCAAAGTTGGAGATATGGTTATGGTTCACCTGAAGAAGGAAAGACTACCTTAGGAAAAGTACATTGGCAAGCTAATGATGAAAAAGATATGCCCTTTAAGAATCTTGAAGAAATGTGGCAATAATGCATACAAAATTGAATTACCTTCCACAATTAGCTTATCTCCCATTTTTAATGTAGCTGACCTATATCCATACAAAGATCCTATTGTTACTCTCAAATTTGGCACAAATTTGGAGTGACCAATTCAAAATTTTCTCTAAGGCAAGGTGAGTACCCTTGAAAACTTTTGATGATGCTTACTTGAAGTGCAAGTAAAATATGACCCGATGATTTTTATGAAATACTGATTAAGGAACATGTAAAAAACCTATGATGGGGTAGATGTAATGGGTCACAACTTTCATTTATCAGTTTTGATGAGTTTTGGAGATAGTTGTTTAAAGGTGTTCACTTAAATCTACATTCTGCATATTGCCTTATTATAGCAATTGACCTACTTTGCATGCTTGCATCTTTGACCTGATAGAGTTTAATGATATAAGGATGGGTCTGAGGTGTTGTAGGCATGAGAGAGAAGCTCCATTTCCATTTTCAAATTCCTAGGAGTTCATATGATAAGTTTCCCAAGGCTATTCTATTTGCAATTAATTCTGATTTTCAGAATGTGAAAATGCATAATTATGAAATAGCCTACTTTGAGCTTCTGCAAATTGTATCCGTTTGATTGCCCTGCATAATTGAATTTTCCCCTATGTTGGAAACATGAAAGTGTACTTGTTTGAAGAATTTTAGATTCATACCAATCAAGTTGTCCCTTTTTCCAGCTTGATTCCAAATCCAAATTCTGCATATTCACTGAGTTTTAGGTTTTGAAAATTGTAAGATGTTGACTTTGCAGATTGATGCTAATTGATCGGTTCAATTTCAATGAAATTTAGTTGAAGATTCATGTTCCATGTGTGATGGTGAATCATGTTCCATAGTTTTATATTTTGAAGGTTCTTCTCGATGAGTTTGCAAATTCAATATCAGACACAATTTGTGCAGTTTGACAGTGCAGAACAGAATTCAAGTTTACAAAATGGTCATTTTCAGAGAGTGATAACTTTTTTTCTGAAAGTTATTTTCATGAACCAACTATGACACAATTCTCATTGCATGTAAATTTACTACCTGACCCAGTTGTGAAGTTTTAGAGCATATTTTGGTAGTCTTGCAATGGCCGATCCGAATGAAGTTTATGTTGATTCAACATTTGCACTTGCACTATTTTCTAAACTTGCTAAAGTTTGATCAGTTGCATCTTGTACTTGAAGTTGAATCTGGCAAAGCCCTTTTGCATGAATAATCAGTGTGGATGAATGAATCACTTTTCCAAGTGACAGCTCTTCAAGAGTTAATCCAGTATCTTTCCAATTGGCATTTCTGGCAGGGTTTGTGTGTGTTTGAGAACTTCCGATTGCAGAATATAATGAAATTGTTCACTTTGAGTATTATTATCTTTTTTCCCAATTTTTTTTGAGAAGATCCAGTTGATAAAAATTTCTTAGATGCTGGAGATGAACGTGCTATCTAGTTCCCATGGTTGTAAAGTTTTATTCAGTCAGTTTTCAAGGCTCGATCCAGAGGCTAGTTGCCATTAATAAAGCCAATTTGCAGAAATGTAATAAATTGTTTTTAAAGCCCGCCATTTTGTTACTTTGTGGAATGATTGAGAAATGGTTTATAACTATAAAGTGAAGGCATTTCTGAGGCAAGTGAACTTTTTGAAAGTATTTTAAGAGGTCAGTACATATGAATGGAGACGCGTCAGTCTTAGTGGGTGAAATTAAGTATTTTTAAAACTTTAAAACTGCAAATACATTGCATATGGGGGTGCACAACATTTGGCAGAGGACTTTGAAGTTTTTAAAACATTGGAAAGCTTTTAAGTTTTAAAACAACCAACATAGCAATGCATCATGTTGGAGTACGCACCATCTGGTGGGAAATGTGAAGTTTTTTAAATATTAAAAAGCAAGGAGAACACCACGCAATATTTGACGTGTTTAAAACATTCATTTTAAATGCATTGGTTGGAGAAATAAATCACCCCCCTATGCAGACAATGGTGGAGTGTTGGGAGCTTGTGAGAGGGATGAAAAGTTGGAATAGAAGATTAAAAACCTTGCAAAATGCACCAAAGTGGATGAGAGCCCACCAAGGTTTGCGCAAGTATTGAAAGAAAGATTAAATACTTCCAAAACATAATTCATATGGCTGTGCATAAACATAAGAAAGGAGGCCAGAGTCAAAACATTAAAAAAAATACATTTGCTGGTAAATAATAAACTAGGGAGTCTGCAAATATTAGTAAAGGCAACGCTAGGAATAGAGGCTTGCCCAGGAAAAAGTTAGAAGACATTTTAGAAGCATTTCAAATGCTAATGAATTTGGAAAATTAAACCAAGGGAGGATGCAACAAATATAGAATGGAGGATTAAAGTTTTAAACTATAAAAAATTTCAAATGTAAACCATTGCATGGTCTGTGCACCATTTGGAGGGCAATGATTTTTTTTTATAAACAGAAAATACCATTTAAATGGTGCGCACTATTCAGAAAGGGGGCAGTATGTAAGGTTTTTTCAAAAACATTAAAACAAAACAAGCATATGCTAGAGGTGTGCTGAAATTGGTGGAGTTAATGGTTGTAAAAAGAAATGCAAACAACAGTATGATGCGCACCATGGTGGGGATAATATTGAAGTTTTTTTTAAAAAATCAGCAAATACAAACCACAGAGCTTTGGGGCGCAACATTTAGTGGAGGAATTTTAAGTCTTAAACAACAATGCAAACACCAGAAGTCACACAGTATGCAGAGGAGGTTTAAAAATTCAAAATTTGACAGAGTATTTATCCCACATTGGTGGGGTTTGGGTTTTTTATAGTGCTCTTATATGCAAACACACAGATATTGAAATAAGTAAGAAGCCAAGAGGCCACTTGGCAGCCCGTTGGCTGGAACTTTCAAAGTGTGACGGGCCCCACAAATTTTGATACAAAATAAATGGAAGTATTTAAAAATCTTAGAAACTTAGTCCCACATTCTCTGTGGAATGGGAAACATAGATATTTAAAACCAAAAATGTACAGTAGGTAATATGAAGAAGAAAGAGAAGGCTATGCACGTGCATGAGTGTAGAAGGTGCCTCAATACTGTGCCAGTGACGATGGATGATAAATACCATATTTTGGTAGGGCTCGCAGGGATGACATGGTGAGTGCATGGAGTAGAGAGGCACGATGAGGTGGAACACATACTAAGGCATATCAAATCGATGGTAGGCACTGTTCGTGAAGGAAGATCTACGGTCGACTAAAATAGGAAATATGCACAGGATTAATGAGATTGAAATATTAAAATAAAATTTAATTTCAATTCAAAAGTCCAACTATTGAATTGGTATATAAATTCAAATATTTCTAAATAATTCCAAGCTATTGAAGAAATATGCACCCGGAGGAAAGAGGTTATTTAGTGCTTTCAAGGGGCAATTTCTATCAGAAGTATCAAGTATAATATACCGTCGGAAAGGAATCAAAACAAGGATTGTGTTTTTGAAGTATATTTTGATATTGGATCGAAGTAGTTTCCTAGAAAACAAAAAATCAAATCAGCTCATTAGTGAAAGGGAGAAGATATTTTGTTTTCAAAGGAGATATTTCTCCAAATAAAATTAGATTTTAAGTAGTTGAGGCATGATAGGTTTCAGATATTTTGGGAAGAAGACAGGTGTTTGTTGGAGGAGAAATATGGTGATTTGCTTTGGCTACATATTTAGTTTTCTTTCCATTGGACAAGGTTCCAAATCCTGTTCTCCATAGAGAGATGTAGAGTATTGGCTCCATGAGTTTCCAGTTATTTCATGGTTCCATTAGGAATGTAGTTTATGATTGTACTAGTTTTCTGTCTATAACATAATAAATAGGAGGTCATCAAAATGTAAGATAGTAAATAGAGATGATGACCTAAATGTTACATTTGAAATAGAGAATATGTTTATTGAAATGTGTGTGAGGAGGGTAGGATTGTCCTCTTAATCTCAACTTTCTTAAAGGGAAGATCCAAATATATTAACCCTAAAGAAAGGATCAATGCATAAGTGAATCAACCTATTAAGGATATGGATCCAAGAGAGAAACCCTATTTCCCATTTTATAGAAGAAAGTGTATGTGATAGATTTAATAGATTAAGAACATTAATTGAATTTAATAGGAGGAATGTACTAACCTTGAAATATTGCAGATCTGAAGAATGCTATTTTCAGGGGTCTGCACTCAGTTTCTAGAAAATCTAAGACCAAATCTAGAATAGAAACGCAAAGACAAACAAAGCCTAGAAATATTTTTACGTTCCAACATAGTTCCAATTTGTACCCTCAAGTCAATGTCACCATTGACCCAGAAAGGTCAACCTAGGGCAGAATTGACCTAAAAATTCTTTGACAGGAATTCTATTTTTGGATCCCAAAAGTTTTCTGAAAAGGGTATCTGAATCTCTGTCCTGATCCACTGTTCCAAACCTGTACCTGATTGAAAAATGGATTTTTTTGTTGGGGGGAGGGATTATCCTTAGTCAAACCCTGATTTAGGAATTAACCTTGAAATCAATAATTGAAATAAATAATTCTAGAAAGTAGTAGAAGTAAATCTAATAATGAAGCTATGATATTCAATATATATGCAATTGTATTTCGAATGTAAACAAGTGTGAAAATATGAAAGCTTGGACTCAATTAGAAACTATAAACCTCCATGATTGAATGCTTGGAATCCACCTTGAAGAGAGAATGAATGAATGTTTGAGGATGAACAAAGGATCTTGAAGGAAGATCATACCACTATGATGGATAGATCTAGGGTTTTGAATGATAAATCTTGAATGCTTGAACCAAATACCTTCAAAGGCTTGAAATATTGAAACCTTGATCTTCAATGGAGGACTTGAATGCTTGAGAGGAAGACTTGAACACTTTGAAATCTTGAAAACATGTAGAACAATGAATGCTTGAATTTTTTTCTTGATGATAGTTTTTCTTCACTTAGTTGATGGTTCTTCATGTAGAGAGACTTAGTGCTTGATGGTTTCTTACTTAGAGAAAATGAGAGGAGAAAAATTCCTTTTATATGAGACTAGGGCACAATCTTCTAGAGAGGCCAACATAGGAGAATTAAATTCCAATCTGACCCATGCCCCTAGAATAGGACCTATATTAAATATAATTTAAGAATCATCACTTTGGAATCCAAAACAACTGACCTGAAAGTGGGAAATGAATTTTTGATGACCTCTGGTTGCCGACAGACTTTCAAATTTGAAAGGGGGACCTAGGTCAAGGTCAAGGTCGACCTTGACCCAGGGAGTCAGAACCCCTGGAAAACATGCTAGATGGGATGGAAGGTGCCTAGAGAGGCCCAATCAGGGTCCTAAATAGGCAGAGGAGTGAGAGAGGATGCAGAAATGAGGGGACAATATGATGGTGGTAATAAAAAACCCTAAAAAGGGATAAATGTTCTTATCATGGAAGTGCTTGCATTTTAAGATGATACATTAAGCCCCCACTTTAGTGGGAGAATGGAAATCAAACATACTCACAGTAAAGTTAAAAGAAAGACTTTGGTGGATCACAATGAGGTAGAACATCACTAAGTCAACGACATGAGCCCCTAGACCAAGGATTCTAACTCAACATACATGCATAAAGACATGGAAGTAAAGATCAATTAATCATAGAAAACATACATGATTACTTAAGTAAGACAAGAGCAACACTACAAATAACATAGCTTCATGATCTAATCCTACTAGCATGAAAGTGAAAAGAGAGAAAAGAGATAGTGATTACCTCACATAGTAAGATGCCCACCTTACCATGGATCACTAAGGAGGGAGAGCCCAACAGGTTCATGCATAAACTATGCTTTGTAATTGTAATGCATCTTCTGACGGCTTTTGAAATATCCATAGATCTACATTTTTGTATCACTATGAAAAATGTAAAATGTGTGTCTTTTCAGGATTTTAGAAACTTATGTGTGTTACCTTCCAAGTATTTAGCATATTGTAAAATTGAAAATGTGTCTCTTTAGGATCTAGCAACTTATGTGCGTTATCTTCCAAGAATTTAGCAATAATAAAAATAAAAATGCGCATCTCTTCAAGATTTAGAAACTTATGTGTGTTACCTTCCAAGGATTTAGCATGTTGTAAAATGTAAACTAATGTAAAATATAGTATAAGGGAGACCCTATATATTCCCCCTAATTATCATGAATTTCAACCACTAGGCAGGATAAGGAAGAGAAAGAGGATACCTACTTCACAAAGTAAGGAGATATCCAACTTAACAACAATATACACTATATCCTTAGCAAAGAGTATTGACCCTTACCTCTAAGAACATAGATAATCATGAAATAGATATGTCACATATGGAAAAAGGATCCTCAAAGAGGAAGAGATCTTATCATCAAGACCCTTACCATAGAGGAGTGCTTAGGATAAAATGTCATCTTCAAAAGAAAGAGGGACCAAAGATTCAATCATCAAGCCTCCTGCAATGAAGAGGAAGAGGAATCTCAGAATGAAGGAATCAAATGCCAACCCAAAGCAAAGGAAAGAGTTTATATAGAACATAATTTTCAAAATAAAGAAGAGGTGATGACATAGGAAAATCACCTCCCATATAAGAGGGTATCCATGGCCAAAACATAAATCTTTATAAGTAAATAATGTTGTATGATAAAAAAATGCCACTAAGATAAGAAAAGTAGATCCTTAGATAGAGGAAGAAGAAAAATACCTTATCCCCCAGGGATGAAAGCAAGGGATATATCAAATTATATCAAGATATGCTATAGAAAAAGATAAATATTTATAAAACAAATGTCCTAGAAAGGATATCATGAATGATTATAAGTGAAGAAAGTATGTATAAAAAAGGATAGCATATAGAAAGAATAACCAATTAAACTCAAAACAAAATACACGCTAAGATAAAAATGGATCCTAGAAGACTGGAATAAAATACCTCTTGCCCCCCAGTTAAGAGATGAGAGGAGAAATATGATCTAACTTATAGAAGAATAAGGGGAATGCCCTATATCAAAATTATTAATAAATTGTAATACTGCACGGGAATTAGATATAATTCCCAAGGCAACTCTTTCTCTAACATATAGCTTGAAATGCACACAATAAAAAAGTAAATGTGTATTACTATAATGAAAAGGACATCTATATTTAGAGAGAGCATTTTTTGGAATAGGTTTGAAGATTTCTTTCTTATAATTCATTTATTGGACATACACTTTCTTAGCCACATCTTGAGGAGTATTAGGGTGATCTAAAGAAGGTGTTGGAAGAAGAACATGAAGAGGAGGATGATGGTTAAGATCCACTACCTTCATTGGAAGAGGTGGAAAACCTATACCATGCATATCTTGTTTAGGAGATGAATGAATCAGGTTTTTAATGCCTTGTTCATTGATACCAAGCCCTAAACATTTATAGCCTTGTTTATCCAACATAGTATATTCGGTATGCAAAGCTTTGATAGGAGGAGATTGATTATGGTGTTCATGAGAAAATTTTGTGTATGGTGGAAAGATAGGTTTAGTAGAGGTTTCTTTTTTTTTCCCTTTAATATCATCATGGATTGGATAGGGAGGGGAAGGTAAATGAAAGAATTCTCAAACATTAGTATCATGAATCCTAGCTTGAGACCCATCATAAATGTGGGAAGAACTAGGGATTGAAGATAAAGAAATAGAAATAGGAATATTTGGAATTGGATTAGGATTGATAAGATTAGGATTAGGAAGATTAGGAGCTAGATTAGGAATGATAGGATTAGGAAGATTAGTAGGTGGGGTATCATCTACCCAATTCTTCACAAAATCCAAAAGAATAATAAGTCCACTACACAAATCCTTGATGAAAGTTTTAAAAGTAGGAAGACTAGTATTAATTAATCTCAAAATAGAATAAGCAAGTGAAACATGAAGATTAACAAATGTAATGAAATGGATGATACTTTCATAAACATCATAAGTACTATAAAGAGATGCTAAAAGAAGCATAATGAGAAAAGTAACCATACCCCAAAGCATCTTAAAGATCTTCATAGTGAATGAAATACAAGAAGTGTTTTTATATTTTTATGATTATGTAGGTTTTTTTGTAATTTGAAATGCAAGAGCATAAAATAAAACTAATTTAATATGCAAGATATAGTCTCTAAGAAAAAGAGGCAAAGCATCTAACACCAAAAAGAAAGAGTTGTCTATAGCGGGTTAACCAAAATGTAACATAAGAAATAAGAGGTCATCAAAATGTAAGATAGTAAATAGAGATGATGACCTAATGTTACATTTGAAATAGAGAATATGTTTATTGAAATGTGTGTGAGGAGGATAGGATTATCCTCTTAATCCCAAATTGTTTAAAGGGAAGATCCAAATTTATTAACCCTAAAGAAAGGATCAATGCATAAGTGAATCAACCTATTAAGGATATGGATCAAAGAGAGAAACCCTAATTCCTATTTTATAGAAGAGAGTGTATGTGAGAGATTTAATACATTAAGAAATTTAATTGAATTGAATAGGAGGAATGTACTAACCTTGAAATATTACAGATCTGAAGAATACTATTTTTAGGGGTCTGCACTCAGTTTCTGTAAAATCAGAGACCGTCTCTAGAATAGAAATGTAGAGACGAATAAAACCCAAAAATATTTTTCTGTTTCGACATAGTTCTAATTTGTACCCTTAAATCAATGTCACCATTGACTCAGAAAGGTTGACCTAGGGCTGAATCGACCTAAAAAGTCTCTGACATGAATTCTATTTTTGGATCCTAAAATTTTGCTAAAAAGGGTATCTGAATCTTTATCTCAATCTGCTTTTCCAAACCTGTACTTGCAAGAAAAATGGATTTGTTTGTTGGGGGGGGGAGGGTTTTAACTTAGTCAAACCCCGATTTAGGAATTAAACTTGAAATAAATAATTGAAATAAATAATGCTAGCAAGTAGTAGAAGTAAATCTAATAATGAAGCTATGATATTCAATATATATGCAATTGTATTTTGATTGTAAACAAGTGTGAAAATATAAAATCTTGGAATCAATTAGAAACCATAAACCTCCATGATTGAATGTTTGGAATCCACCTTGAAGAGAGAATGAATGAATGTTTGAGGATGAACAAAGGATCTTGAAGGAATATCATACTGCTATGATGGATAGATCTAGGGTTTTGAATGATGAATCTTGAATTCTTGAACCAAATCCCTTCAAAGGCTTGAAAGCTTGAATCCTTGATCTTCAATGAAGAACTTGAATTCTTGAGAGGAAGAATTGAACACTTTGAAAGCTTGAAACCATTTAGAAAAATGTATGCTTGAACTTTTTGCTTGATGATAGTTGTTCTTCACTTAGTTGATGGCTCGTCACATGGAGAGACTTAGTGCTTGATGGTTTCTTACTTAGAGAAAATGAGAGGATAAAACTTCCTTTTATATGAAACTAGGAAACAATATTCTAGAGAGGCCGACATAGGAGAATTAAATTCTAATCAGACCCATGCCCATAGAAGGGGACCTATATTAAATATAATTTTAGAATCGTTACTTCAGAACTCAGAATAGCTGACCCAGAAGTGGGAAATGAATTTTTGATGACCTCCGACAGCCAACAGACTTCCAGATTTGAAAGGGGGACCCAGGTCAAGGTCAAGGTCAACCTTGACTCAGGGAGTTAGAACCCCTGGAAAACATGCCAGATGGGATGGAAGGTTCCCAGAGAGGCCCAATCAGGGTCCTAAATAGGCAGAGGAGTGAGAGAGGATGCATAAATGAGGGGACAATATGATGGTGGTCAAAAACACCCCCTAAGGAGGTCTAAACATTCTTACCATGGATGTGATTCCATTTTAAGATGATACAGTGTTAGATAGAATAGAATGTCATTGATCTTTTGTAGCTTATTGAAGCGGTATATTCCTGATTGCAAATTTGTGTACAACAATGTTCACACTTAATATGAGAATTCCATATTAAAATCTCTCCTTGGTGTTAGTCTTGTGAAGTGTCAATTTTCTAATTCTTTGCATGGAGTTTGTCTATGTATGTGTTATCAGTCTTTAGTTTTGATCTAGGACCAGATTAAATGATGCTGTAGATGTAACATAGTTTCATTCGGTTATCTACAAGAGGATTTATATAAGTAGTATTTATCTAGATTTATTATGTTTATGAATTGGAATATCTAACAGAAGTTGATTGTTGTATTTTTGACTTTGGTTAAAGGGGATTTCCCAATGGATAAAGCAACATTGAGTAATATCTTCTATATTGATGCATATCTAGTTAAATTTTGGCTATGTTTTGCATTTTAAACATAAAATTTGACATATCTGAAGGTTTTATGTGGTTTGTGTTGTTGTGTTAATCTCATGCTCCACTTCAAGGTCAATGTTCAATGATTGATTAGCTGATCACCTAGTATCTCCCAGTTGTGTTGAGCCATTATGAGATCTCTGCTAATTTATGCCTTACTCAATATTTGAGTGTGTTGAAGGGTGTCCCCCCTTGGTTTTGAAGAACCTAAAGCGTAGAAGGATGGATCTGCATCCTTGCTAATTGGTCCTTTTTAGCCTTGGTTGAATACTTGGAGTTGGCTACTCTTTAAAATACATCAAAGGGTGAAAGGGTTGTTGTTCAGTAATCACAGCATAAAAAAGAACCAACAAAATGGTGACTCTACCAGGGATAAGTATGAAATCCATTGCTAATAAGGTTTTAGTTGAGCTTGGCTCCTTGCCTTTTTAATTTTTAGTCCATTTAAGTCTGTCCAGATTGTCATAGAGTTGAAAAGTTATTTTCATGTCATGGGGTTTGAAGGATATTGTTTTGTGTCTGAGATATTTGTGTCCAAGAGTTCATGACTTTTGAGGTGTTATTTTTTTCTTGTAAAGGTCTTTTGAAAAGGGTTTGTCGTTGCAAACTATCATAATATTTCTCAATTTATATTGAGTGGCGACTCCAATCTCTGTAGCAGTGCTCAATGAAATATTTATTTCAAAATATCTACAAGATGATAAAGAAAATCACAAGATCTTGAGGTGAAGTAGCATCCCAAAGAAAAGCAGGGTGAGCTTCTAAGGCTTTCAAGAAATGGACACTAATGAAGAAACCAATGACCATGCAATGCTCCCCCATCATGAGAATCTGAAAGTTTAAATGCAAGTGTGAGAGAATTTGAGTTGGGATTACATCTTAGCGGTTTCAAGTTCTCTATCCTCTAAAAGGAGGTGGAAACTCTACAAAAGATTTAGTGGAAGGTGTGAAGGTGATTTCAGATCTAGCATCTTGTAGCCACTACAATATGTGCCAGGTATTCTACTCTTCATGGTAAAAATTTTCCATGAGATTAATTATGAATAGTTTCCTTATTAGGTGAAGAAGTCACTAAAGAAAAGGAAAGTGAGTTTAAAGGTTTCCCATGCTTCTTGGTACAAATTTAATTCATTAAAATTAGGAGTATGTTATGTTGTTATGTGAAATGAATGATTGCATAGTTGGATGAAATCTTTGTGAGTAAGAAGATGTGTTATTGATAAATAGTGCAATGGAGATTCTAGATCCAATAGATTAGGATATGATGTCTATATCTGAAGTTTGTCCAGTAAACATTGAAGAAATCCAAAAGGATATTGCATTATTTAATCAAAGAATACAAGACCAAGCCATCTTGTTTTTGAAAAGACATGTAGGAGAAATAAATAAAGAATCCATACATGTATTTTATGAAATTTTTTCCAATGCATATATGATAAGCTATCGGAAGGGATTGAACTTCAAGAGTATGCATATTTTCATTTGTTCTTAGAACTTTGCATGACTAAGTCAGTAAATTGGTCTGCATCATGTAGAGATGAAGGCATTGAATTGGTTAAGAAATGGATATATGAGTTTGAAGAATCTGAATTTGAAAGTAGTTATGATGCTGAATCTAGTTGTGCAGACAATGCTGACTATGATGCTAATAGTGAAGTAGATGAATATAAAGATGTCAAAGATGAAAATGTAGTTGTGGATGTTTCTGTTGGATTTGAAGATTTGTTTTATTATCAACATGGCAGGGCAGACTTTTGTTCTCAGTTTGGGGATGAGTCTTGTGATCAACAAGAGAATAGTTATCGTGTAGATAAGAGTGGTTATGATGACTCTTTTTCCCAAGATGACATGAGTCAAGAGATTGCAGTATTTGTGTCACATGAACAAGATATTTGCAGCAGCAAAGGAGAGATTGAAAACAATGAAAATGAAATCCAATGGTCATTGAGCAGCAAAATTTTTTTTAGAATTATTAGCTGCTGATTTTCAGAGGTATGCAACTGATATAGATCCTCCTTTACAATGCCCGATAGATATATGCTTTGATAATGAAGACATGCAAATGGATGTAAGGTGTGAAAATTATGTTGATTTTCTTCTTCCTACTTCCGAGGCAAACAATATGCAAGATGTAAATGCACATGATTGGGAGAAATCTGATTATGTCAAGTATGATGAATATGATGACTCATATGTTGCTATGGATTCAGATTTGGATGAATTTGGTGAAAATGGTCCTTGTATTGATCAGGATGTTGAAGAAAATGATAAATTTGAATGTGTGTTTTTAGCTTTACAAGTGATGAGTGAGCCATTAATTAGTGATCCATTTTCAGACTTGGAAGATGCTGATAGAGATCTTGGTCAACAAGCTACATCCGGTCTTATGCAATCAACTTTTTGTTTGAAAGAGTTTAATCCTAGTTTGAAAATCAATGTTTTAAATGAAAATCATGTTTTAGTGCAAACTAGTGATCTTGTTGAGTTTGTTTCCAGCCATGAAAAGGAGATGGAATGTTTTCCTTTTCAGCTTGTCAGTGGTGGTAAAGGGTGTGACAGTTTTTTTTTACATATTGATCAGTGTTCTTAGTACTGTGTTGATTTCCAAGCAACTAATGACAATGAAGATGCTGATTATTTGTTATTTGATAATCTAAAAGTATTGGGCAACATGTTGGATCATGTTATAAGAAATAATAAGTATCGTTTACCTCTGATTTGTGAAAATGAGAATCAAGTTTTTGATACAGGTAAGTGGTGATTTTAGTTTGATGGTTGTTGGACATTTGTAAATATTGTACTTTTTGTATAGTTGCTTTGCTTCAGTTGTGTGTTAGGTGTTTGGTGTTTTCAATAAGGAACCTGGTTTTGGAAATTTGAAAAGAAGAAGTGTGATTTTGAGTGGTCTTCTCAACCAAGAAATTATGAATTCTCTATGTGACCGCAAGGAGAATGCATACCAAGATAGATCCATTATTGGTACTCTCAAATTTGGCACAAATTTGGAGTGACCAATTCAAAATTTTATCTAAGGCAAGGTGAGTACCCTTGAAAACTTTTGATGATGCTTACTTGAAGTGCAAGTAAAATATGACCCGATGATTTTTATGAGATATTGATTGGGGAACATGTGAAAAACCTATCATGGGGTAGAAATAATGGGTCACAACTTTCAGTTATCAGTTTTGATGAGTTTTGGAGATAGTTGTTTAAAGGTGTTCACTTAAATCTGCATTCTGCATATTGCCTGATTATAGCAATTGGCCTACTTTGCATGCTTGCATCTTTGACCTGATAGAGTTTCATGATATAAGGATGGGTATGAGGTGTTGTAGGCATGAGAGAGAAGATCTGTTTCCATTTATAGATTCCCAAGAGTTCATATGATAATTTTCCCAAGGCTATTCTGTTCACAATTAATTCTGATTCTCAGAATGTGAAAATGCATAATTATGAAATAGCCTAGTTTGAGCTTCTACAAGTTGTATCCGTTTGAATTCCCTGCATAATTGAGTTTTCCCCTGTGTTGGAAAAATGAAAGTGTACTTATTTGAAGAGTTTTAGATTCGTACCAATCTAGTTTTCCACTTTCCCAGCATGATTCCAAATCCAAATTTTGCATATTCACCGAGTTTTAGGTTTTGAAAATCCTAAGATGCTGACATTGTAGATTGATGCTAATTGATCGGTTCACTTTCAATGCAAGTTAGTTGAATATTCATGTTCCATGTGTGAAGGTGAATCATGTTCCATAGTTTTAGATTATGAAGGCTCTTATCAATGAGTTTGCAAATTCAATATCAGAGACAGTTTGTGCAGTTTGACAGTGCATAATAGAATTCAAGTTTACAAAATGGTCATTTTCAGAGAGTGATAAATTTCTGTCTGAAATTTATTTCCATGAACCGATTGTGACACCATTCTCATTGCATGTAAATGTACAACCTGACTTAGTTGTGAAGTTTCAGAGCATATTTTGGTAGTCTTGCAATGACTGATCTGAATGAAGTTTATGTTGATTCAACATTTGCACTTGCAGTGTTTTCTAAAATTGCTAAAGTTTGATCAGTTGCATCTTGTACCTGAAGTTGAATCCAGCGAAGCCCTTTTGCATGCATAATTAGTGTGGATGAATGAATCACTTTTCCAAGTGAAATATCTTCAAGATTTAATCAAGTATCTTTCCGATTGGCATTTCTTACAGGGTTTGCTTGTGTTTGAGAACTTCCAATTACAAAATATAATGAAATTGTTCGCTTTGAGTATTATTATCTTTTTGCCCTAAATTTTTCATGCAGATCTAGTTGATGAAAATTGCTTATATGGTGGAGTTGAATGTGCTATCCAGTTCCCATGGTTGCAAAGTTGTATTCAGTGAGTTTTCAAGGCTCGATTCGGAGGCTACTTGCCATTAATAAAGCCAATTTGCATAAATGTAATAAATTGTTTTTAAAGCCCGCCAGTTTGTTACTTTATGGACTGATTGGGAAATGGTTTATACCTACAAAGTGAAGGCATTTTTGAGGCAAGTGAACTTTTTGAAAGTATTTTAAGAGGTCAGTACATATGAATGGAGATGCACCAGTCTTAGTGGGGGAAATTTTAAGTATTTTAAAAACTTTAAAACTGCAAATACATTGCATATGGGGGTGCGCAGCATTTGGCAGAGGACTTTGAAGTTTTTAAAACATTGGAAAGCTTTTAAGTTTTAAAACAACCAACACAACAATGCATCATGTTGAAGTGTGCACCATCTGTTGGGAAATGTGAAGATTTTTAAACATTAAAAAGCAAGGAGAACAACATGCAACATTTGATGTGTTTAAAACATTCATTTTAAATGCATTGGCTGGAGAAGTAAATCACACCCATTGGCTGTAGACAATGGTGGAGTGTTGGGAGCTTGCGAGAGGCATGAAAAGTTGGAATAGAAGATTAAAAACCTTGCAAAATACACCAAAGAGGATTAGAGCCCACCAAGGCTTGTGCAAGCATTGAAAGGAAGATTAAATACTTCCAAAACATAATTCCTATGGATGCACATAAACATAAGAATGGAGGCCAAAGTCAAAACATTAAAAAACATATATTTTCTGGTAAATAATAAACTTAGGAGTCTGCAAATGTTAGTAAAGGCAATGCCAGGAATGGAGGCTTGTGCAGGAAAAAGCTAGAAGACATTTTAGAAGCATTTCAAATGCTAATGCATTTGGCAAATTAAACCAAGGGAGGATGCAACAAATACAAAATGGAGGATTCAAGGTTTAAAATATAAAAACTTTCAAATTTAAACCATTGCATGGTCTGCGCACCATTTGGAGGGATATGAATTTTGTTTTTATAAACAGTAAATACTATTTAAATGGTGCGCACTATTCAGAAAGGGGGCAGTATGTAAGGTTTTTTCAAAAACATCAAAACACAACAAGCATATGCTGGAGGTGCGCTGAAATTGGTGGAGGTAATGGTTGTAAAAAGAAATGCAAACAATAGTATGATGCACACCATGGTGGGGAGAATATTGAAGTTTTTTTTAAAATATCAGAAAATACAAACCACAGAGCTTTGGGGCCAACATTTAGTGGAGGAATTTTAAGTTTTAAACAACATTGCAAACACCAGAAGTTGCACAGTATGCATAGGAGGTTTAAAAATTCAAAATTTGATAGAGTATTTATCCCACATTAGTGGGGTCTAGGTTTTTTTATAGTGTTCTTATATGCAAACTCTCAGTTATTGAAATAAGTAAGAAGCCAAGAGGCCACTTGGCGGCCCCTTGGCTAGAAGTTTCAAAGTGCGGCGGGCCCAACAAATTTTGATACAAAATGCATAGGAAGTCTTTAAAAATATCAAAAACTTAGTCCCACATTCATTGTGGAATGGGAAACATAGATATTTAAAGCCAAAAATGCACATTAGGTAATATGAAGAAGAAAGAGAAGGCTATGCACATGCATGAGCATGGAAGGTGCCTCAAAAATAGTGCCAGCGACGACAGATGATAAACACCATATTTTGGTAGGGGCCATAGGGATGATGTGGGGAGAGCGTGGAGTAGAGAGGAATGATGAAGTGACACGCATCTGGAGGTAGATCAAATCAATGGCAGGCGCTGATCGCAAATGAAGATCTACGGTCGGTGCAATGAATTGATCTGAAATATGTGAGGAAATTATCATTGAGGCAATGCGCCAGGCCAACACTTGGAGGGGTGACAACATTGTGGTTTATGTGGCATCCAGATGGAGATGAGGTGGCAGCCGTATAGAAGAAGGGGTTGAAAGTGGCACGCACCCCAAGGTGAAATCTAACGGCTGGCTCATTGGCGCTATGAAGAGTTACAAGGTAATTATCCATCAAGGGAATGTGACAGGCTTCCATGTGGCACATGGATAGGTGGTGGGCTAGACATAGGGTAGATGATGCAGGAACCTAGTTGGACCTGTAGGCCAATTAGAAAATGACACGTAGCATGAGCTAGCAAAATCTAGAGCAAGTGCACTTAAAAGGTAATAAAATAAAACATGAAATATGCACAGGATTAATGAGATTGAAATATTAAAATAAAATGTCATTTCAATTCAATATTCCAACAATATGATATATAAATTCAAATATTTCTAAATAATTCCAAGCTATTGAAGAAATATGAACCCAGAGGAAAGATTTTATTCAGTGATTTCAAGGGGCAATATTTATCAGAAGTATCAAGTATCATATACTGTCAGAAATGAATCGAAACAAGGATTGTGTTTTTGCAATCTATTTTGATGTAGGATCGAAGTAGTTTCCCTAAAAATAGAAAATGAAATGAGCACATTAGTGAAAGGGAGAAGATATTTTGATTTCAAAGGAGATATTTTTGCAAATAAAATCAGATTGTATGTAGTTGAGGCATGTTAGTTTTCAGATATTTTGGGAAGAAGACAAGTGTTTGTTGGAGGAGCAATCTGGTGATTTTCTTTGGCTACATATTCATTTTTCTTTCCATTGGATAGGGTTCCAAATCGTAGTCTCCACAAAGAGTTGTAGAGTACTGGCTCAAGGAGTTTCCAGTTATTTCGTGGTTCCATTAGGGATGTAGTTTATGATTGTACTAGTTTTGTGTCAGATAGAATTGAATGTCATTGATCTTTGCATCTTATTGAAGCAGTATATTCCTGATTGCAAATTTGTGTACAACAATGTGATTCTTCACACTTAATATGAGAATTCTAGATTCAAATCTCTCCTTGGTGTCAGTCTTGTGAAGTTTGAATTTTCTGATTCTTTGCATGGAGTTTGTATATTTATGTGTTATCATTCTTCAGTTCTGATCTAGGATTAGATTAAATGATGCTATAGATGTGACATAGTTTCATTCAGTTGTCTACAAGAGGATTTCTATAAGTAATATTGATATGGATTTATTATGTTTATGGCTTGGAATCTCTGATAGAAGTTGATTGTTGTATATTTGACTTTGGTTAAAGGGGATTTCCCAATGGATAAAGCACTGATCATTGAGTAATATCTTTTGTATTAATGCATATCTAGTTAGGTTTTGGCTATGTTCTGCATTTTAAACATAAACTAGATGACATATCTGAAGGTTTTATGTGGTTTGTGATGTTGTGTTATTCTCATGCTCCACTTTAAGGTCAATGTTTAATGGGTGATCAGTTGATCACCTAGTATCTCCCAGTCGTGTTGTGCCATTGTGACATCTCTACTGATTTATGCCTTACTGAATATTTGAGGGTATTGAAGGGTGTGCCCCCTTGGTTTTGAAAAACCTAAAGCATAAAAGGATGGATCCACATCCTTGTTAATTGGTCCTTTTCAGTCTTGGTTGAATACTGGGAGTTGGCTACTATTTAAAATACATCGAAGGGTGAAAGGGTTATTGTTTAGTAAACATAGCATAAAAAAGAACCAATAGGTCTTGTCACTGATGTCTCCATTGCAGGTGCTCAAGATCTAACATAGGAAAATGGGCTAAGAGATTTACCAAAAACACCAACACAAGAGATTGACTACATACTGGACAAGAGGATAGCCAAACAAACTAGGAGATCCACCTTCTATGAATACCTAGTCAAATGGAAACACCATTCAGTGGAGGATGCTACTTGGTTAACACCTGAAGATATCAAGAAGACTAGTTTCAATCTAAAAGATCTCCCAACTCAAGGGACTTGAGTTAATTTTGTCTTAGGGAGTATTGTGCAGTGCACCCATGACTGTCTCTATTTGATCCTATAGGATCTTGTTTGTCATAAATGGATTGATCTTAGAGGATCATCCTATTTTGGTTTTGGGATCCATGTGTGTATGGTCAAGGATCTCTTATGCAACCTTATGAGCCTAGAGATGCCTTAGTCCATTTGGATCACCTAGTTAGGTTTATGTCACTTTAAGCATGTTTTGTGTTTTTAGAGTCCTTAGTGTTAAATTCCTTTGATCCATGTTATTCTTAGAATTTTATGTCATTTTGATAGGTTTGGATTCATTCCTAAGGTCATCATGTGAAAAAAGACAAGTTTTTCCAAATGTTGCAAAAGTTGTCAAAAAGTTGCTCATGCAACTTCCAAAAGTTGCTTGAGAGTTGCAAGATGGTAGCCCAATAGTCACATGGAATTTTTGATAAATCAAAATTCACATTTGAAGTGTTCTTAAGTTCTTAATTTGAACCAATATGGTTAGAAGTTTTGAGATATAATTTTGATGCATGGGAAATGGAATATGATGTGGTTTCATGAGCATTTCTGAGTGGTACAGTCGTGTATGGTGTGAGTTTGAGAAAATAAGTTTATTTCTTGAATGTATTTTGTGTTATTATCACTCTGAGATTGATTTGAAGTCATTTGGTTTTGATTTGACAAGTTTTATTTGAAGTTTCCAAAAAGAAGTCCAGGAAGGAGTCTATTTGAAGCACAGTTTGCAAATGGAGTCCTAACTTGCATTATATCTAGTGGATTTCCCTAAGATCCTAGAAAATGCAAGTTAGGATGTTGTATTTAATGATTCTAAAAGCTTAGGAGATGGATCAAAGGGTAAGGCCCTCATGCATCAAGCCCTAGGCTTAATATCTCAATGTATTTAGCCTAGAGTGAAGGAGAAGAGAGTGTTATGTCTGTTAGAAAGATTGGTTGACTAAATTAGGAGTGGATTTTAGTTGTAGGGAGTTAGTTGAAGACATTTGAAGAACTTTTTCAATCTCATGCACCCAATTTCTAGTACTTGCCTTAAAATCCATGCCTAATTACGCCAATTAGGTCTGCAAACTTGGTGAGATCTGGAGTGGATTTGAACTACAATGCTTTGGGGTTTGAAATAAATTCATAAAGGGTATCTAGATATATCCTTAGTTTTGTAGAAGGTGATTAGGAGGGAAAGTTAAGCTGGAAAAACCTCCTAGATAGTACTATAAGGAATTCTAGGACAGTCCTAGATAGGTACTGTATGGAAGTTGGAGGGCTGAACCAAAGGGTGATTCTTAGTCCTTAGGACATAATGAAGGTGTCCCAATATTTGGTTTGAGTTGGTGAAGTCAGTGGTGAAGAATTCTAGGTTGAGGCATAAAATAGGGCTAGTGTCCCTAAAGCTCAAAAGTGTAAGAATTTGAATTGGATTGTATCCAATTGGGAAAGGTTGGAAATTGGTTCTACCACCTAGGATAGGTAGAAGAAATTGTGTGCAAAAGGATCTAGGATCCTAGGAGAGCCCAAATTAACTTGGGTGTCTTATTGAAGATAAAGGAGGAACACCATACTTCTTGCTGTCACCTCTGCATTAGGTGGTATCAGAGCTTAGAAAAGATCTTCGGAATAAGAATGACAGAGAAGACTGATGATACTGATGGAGAGATCCCTATGAGGGTCACTAACATGGAGCTAGACAAGATTGTGAGGGAGCACGTAGCTAGGAATAAAATGGAAGCAAAAATAGAGAAATTAAAGAGTTCTCAGATAAGTAGGACTAATGGGGATGATTCAGAGTTAGACCAAGAAGAAGAAGAAGAAGATGAGAGTGATGAAGAGAAGACAAAGGTGCCAGAAGAGGAAAGAATCTTAGAATCTTTGGAGAGAGTGGGTAGGAGAGATAAAAAACTAAACCTACCAATGTTTATGGGCAAGATGGACCCTAAGGAATGCATGGATTGATTTTAGATTTTTATTAGAAGATGACAACAATATGAGAATTCATCAAGTCACTATCCCACAAAGATACAAAAATCTCATGAAAAGAAAACATTCACAAGGTAATGATTCACAATTCAACCATAAATAATACAGATTGAGGTTGATTTCATGGAACTAATCAGAATTGCATTGATTCAAAGCTCAATAACAAAAAGATATTTCAAATAGAAGATATTGATTCAATTTCAAGTACCACCATAAAAAAGGAGTATATATTGTATAGATACTAACAAAGAGTAAAAAATATAGTGTCTTTCCTTTCTTTTATCTTCTAACCCCTATAAATATTTATTCAATCCAAATATATAGTCTTCAACATCATGGGGGTCTCCCTGAAAACCCAACCACCTTAATGGTTAACCAAAGTAGTTATGAAAACATAATAGTTTGGAAAAGGACACGTGTCCTCCAAGTTCAAAATAACATAAAGTGAAGTAAAAAGAAATCTCCACTAAGAGGGAAAACTATGAGTATCATCCTCAGCTTGATCTTTGTCGCCAGTCGCTCTACATGTTAGCTTCCAACTAGGATAAACACATATGAACTCCTGCACTACATTGTGACTTAGGTTCTTCAAGCTCAACAACCACATTTTCCATATATCTCAATCTCGGTTCATCTTAGTAATTTTCTCTGTATACTCTGGTAGGTTTTCCATACAAAGAATCAATATAGCCTCCACTTATGTTACCTTTGTGAGATTCATGGCCATTGGATTAGTTGCTTCTTTGATTGCCTTCAAGTCTTCTTAAAAAGACTTTACCAATGGTTCAATGTCAATGCTTCCTTCATCATTTTGGGCCACACTATTAGGACTGAGGATTTGCATGTCTTTAATAAAACCACCATACATTCCTTTGATCTGCACTTCAATACTTCATAATCCAGCGATGGATGACCCAAAAATAGAGCATTTCCATATCACATTCT
Source organism: Thuja plicata (assembly GCA_018584345.1). Lineage (NCBI taxonomy): Eukaryota > Viridiplantae > Streptophyta > Pinopsida > Cupressales > Cupressaceae > Thuja > Thuja plicata. The sequence goes on from MU225068.1 coordinate 2,230,502, forward strand.
TCTTGACTATGTATAGCCTACTGACATCTGTTGTTTTAAGAGGTTCTCTGCTAGGAACTTTTATACACCGTACAACTCCACATTTGTGATTTGTGTGACAATTGTAGACCATTTACCTTCTTTTGCTTCCCATGCCAAAAGTTGTGTTTTAACTTCACTCAAAAAAGCATCAACATCATTGAAAATTGAAGAACATTGCTGTAGGAAATATTTCCCTTTCTTCAGTACATTATCCACCCATTCATCCATGGCTACTGCTATGGCCTTGCCATGTTGAATTTGGTTCATAAGCCTTCAGCTGTATGGAGAATTGGGATCAAAGCTTTGAGAGGCTTGAACCATGGGTAGGAAACCATAGAAATCTAAAGAGTTGATATATTCTACCATAGTATTAATCACCTGTTTCAATTCCCTTTTCTCTTTGGCATCTTTTTGGAATTGAGCTAGCATATGCTGAGAATATTTCTCTAACCAATTATCCTTAGTTTCCTGATTCAGTACACCTAGGTCCATCTTTGTGACTTCAAAATCTTCAATGCTCAAGTCTGTAGAATTGCCTTTGGGTTTATATACAATGATCTCAACTGTAACTTCCCTTGGTTTGGTGTCTACGAGTAATTGAGTGGTGCTTTTCATTATTTTTCGCTTTGAGGTTTTAGCAGTATAATTGTTCACCATATCTTTCACTGGTAAAGAAACTAGCACAAGGCTCCTCTACTTATTTACTCAACTTGCGAGAAAATCTGGGACCGATGAAGGAGGTTCAGTACTCCCTATATCTTTTATTGGTGTATTCAAGGAGTCCTTAGCTTGTGAGATATTATCCAAGATTGACTATACTTGTGATTCATTACCCATTGAACATGTGCTATGTTCCTTTTTAGTATCAAGATTTACTTGAACCAATTTCTGAGATGCCATTTTTCCCTATTTTATGATCCTGGTCTTCGACCTTGTCCTTTGTACAATAGGTTGATTTCCAACTAGTTCACTAATCAATGTATTTGAACTCCTTTTACAACCTGGAGAGCCAACATAAAAGATAATATCAGCACTAGGAGAGGAAGGAACTTCTAGGGTTGTGTCTTCAAGTTGAACTTGAGATACGAAGTTTCCCTTTTTATTTTAAAGCCATGTTTTGGTGAGTTCAATGGCATGGGTGGTTCTCTATATGATGTCATCCCTTTTTGATTTAGACCAGTTAATGGGTGGTAAGGGTACCTCTAGTTGTTTTAGGTACTGGGGTTTAGCAACTCTCAAACCATCCTCTTGGACTCATTTCATGTCTAATTTCAATTGGTACACAAAGATTTGTGGCAAAAACATCCTGGAATTATCTCTCTTTTGATTATTTGAACCTCTCTTTCACTTGAAAAATATTCCAAATAATCCTCCACGTGAGGTGAAGGTATGTATTGACTCTCCACTTCTAAAAATTTCCTGACAAATTCTTTATTATCCAAACCGTTTCTCTCATGATATACTTTGAAATCAGAACCACACAAATCTGCTCCAATGTTCATAGCATCTTCTAAATATTTATATGAAAGACTATGAAGTTTCATAGGGAACAAGTTATCCCATTTTTCTCTAGGCAGAAACTTCTTTATTACCACCACAAGCTGCCAACAAATCTCAGCTAACACAAAGCAGTCTAGGGAAAGCCTAGGTAATTTCAGGGGCTCTTCATCGAAACTACCTACTGTAACACACCAAAATTGGCACCTTATAATCCAATCAATTTTGGTGGATTTTCTCATCATCAAAGTCCTATTGTACTAGGCAAATTCTTCTCCTAATTGACTTTAATTGACTGAGTCTCAAAATGCAGAAAACCCAAATTTGCATAAATCTGACATTATATTTAATTCCTAAATTATCAGGGTTTATTAGCTAAAAATCCCTTTGATTAATTAATTTAATTCTAAAGTCCTAAGTACTTTTAAATAAATTAATTCCACCCCCTTTAGCTAATATACATCAAAAGGAATTGAATGGTTATTTAATTATTAGAATGAATTATCCTCATAAAGGAATTCCATAATTCCATGTGAAAGGTCACTCATGTGGCAATAATCCATCCTTTTAATTAAATAATTCATGCTTTTTTGTCTCAATCTCAATCCCTGAAAATTAAGAGGCAACCATTTCTTTTCAAGAAACTCTTCACCCTCTTTCCATGGCTTTTCTATAAATTGGACACCTTTTTCTTCATTTGAGAGGATGATTTTGGAGAGCATCAAATTTATAGTGAAATTTGCATTGATTATTTCATCCTTTTGAGCTTAATTGCATAATTATATTAATTTCAATTTTGATTAATGATATGTTGATTTTTAATGCAATTCATTTACATATCTAACATCTCAATTTCATCATCTTTAAAGTCTTCTAGTTCAATAGCATTTCAAGCTTTCTAGATTAAGAGCATTTCAATTGATAGATTAATTACAATTTCATTTCATAGATTAATGGCAATTTTCTTACCTCTCATGCTTTAGAAATACTCCATGTTAGCAATGGTCAGGTTGTTGGCTCTCATTCTGAGAGCAAATTTGACATCCCCAACTAAATAGGAGGCAACAAGTCGCTTCAATCAAATTTGTAGGATGAACAATTCATGTTTGTCTTTGTGAATTGAATGATTGAGTAAGGACTATGTTGAGTTTGTGCCTGATTTAGAGGCCACATTCAAGCACACACATTTTGGCACCCACCGTAGGGCAGAAAAATGATTTTTGGCCTCATTTTCAAACTTTTTGACAGTGATTTGGGAACTCTGTCGTACGACCGTACAACACCGGTACCGAGTCTCGCGTGATATTTCATGTCAAACCGCACAAATTTTTTCTCTTTGTATAACTCTCTCACATGAATAAATAGAAATCTCACATGCCTCGAAGTACTTTCTCACACACAACAAAGTACTTTCTTATGTGAAATTTAGGAGACAGACATTTAAATTCCAGAATTTTTAATTTGTTGCTATTCTTTTCTGACATCAGCTCTCTGCTGTGATTTTCTATTTCTGATTTCTGCTGTAGCATAACAGTGGTTTGCAGGTTTGCTTGTCAAAGATTAAAAAACTTTTTAACAGTTTTCTTGCAGGATGATTGTTAAAGGCATATTCAAAACGTCATGTTCATTTACTATTTTTCATTCACATAGTTTAAATAGGGCTTTGTTAAAATTTCGTAAGGATCCCAATAGAAAAGTAGGGGAATAGGCTCTTCATTACATGGAATTGATGCCCATGGATGAAACTGAGACCTAGATGTTTCTAGCATGATGGATACATGGGGAAGAAAAGCAAGATAGCGAATCTTTAACACTTCTACTTGTTAGGGGATTATACTCTTCTCTCTTTGAGAGAATCAGAAACCCAAATACTTGTGGATTTGGTGGAGTGAAACTATCTCAATGATGAATATGCTTGATGTGTTTGGGTAAGGTGAAAAGGTAGAGAAGTATGCTCTTCTCTCTTTGAGAGAATTTGAAAATCAAACCCTTGAATCTGAACTAAGTTGTGTCACCTTTAGAGGGCCTGCCAAAATTTGAACCTTTGGGAACGACCCAAGTGAGTACACACCTATCACCGATGATTCCCCCTCACTCTAATAAAGTCTTCTTTGTTGATTCTAAAGACTCCAAAGCCATGGTAACTTCTTTCTCATGATTTTGACTATTATCGTGAGAAATCCTTGTTTGTCGTACTAAGCGGCACCGCTCCCAGCCTTGCTTGCAAGGGTGTATGACTTACAAGTGTTGGTGTCGTTGCGAGGCCCTAGCTCTGTATCAAAGGCACCGAAGGTAATTGTAAATGGAAGCCCACTAAAAACTCTCTTAGTCAGATGCCTACCCGTTTCACCTCTGAAAGAAGACATAATCTGTGTGCAGGGAGAGGGAGGAATCTCTCCCCTAGATTCTCGACATAGGTATGCACCTCGATGCTTGAAGTGGTATATAATGCTGGCCCTTATTTTAAGGGTAACCTTCAAACATATATACTTATTCCTTGGAAACACAAAAAATACGGGCACTCTTTCGAGGGTGACACTGATGTGTGAGGTGCATGCATACACATAAGACAGCGGGGCACAAATTTTGTCTTCTCAACCAATTTTCTTTGTAGGGATAAATGAGTGTTTGTTTTTGAGTCTTAAACTATTTGAATCATCATAAAAAAAAGACTCACATGATTCTGCCAAGTTTCTTTGTCCTTGGTAGAACTATTTATGACTACTATTTGTGTCACTACTACTTGATTGAAATGTCATGTTTGTAAACGAGTGCTTGTCACCTTGAAACAAAGATTGCTGATTTATATCATCATAAAACTATCTTGAACCTGGAAATCTTGTCAGATAATAGTTCTCACTATGTCTCAAAATCTAGTTTTTTATCTCGAAAACTAAGTCCATTTTTTTGCCTGATTCACCTTTTTTCTGGGGTCTGATTGCTTATTTCCCCATTGTCTGTAGTTTAAAACTGGTTGTTTCAAGTTGCAAAATGACTGATTCTTACTCAAATTTTTCTTGTCTCTTTGTCCCCGTCCTGTCTTTTTGTTTTTTTTGTACCTTGCAACACGATAGTCATATCTCGACTATTCTAGCCATACTCTTGATGATTCATGCCGGGTGCATCTCACACCTTGGCTATTCTAGCCTATTACCTCTTTTTTTTTTGATATCTCTAGAGATAGAGTTCTGAGTCAGATCTTAATTTTCCTCTCATTTCATCTTCATCTATGCCTATTATGACTAGAAGCAGCAATATTTTTCCCATACGTGGTTCTGGAGTAGGTAGAAGTAAACCTCGCAATCAAGGAAAAGGTCATTCTGAACCCGTTGTTCAAGTTGATAATCAAGAGGGATCCTCATGTTCCTCTTCCCCATTTAGTATAGATCTGAGTTTGAATCAAAAACTAGTGTTACAAGTGTGTTCTAATCCATTGTTTCAAGATCAGCATAATCCATTTCTTTCAGATCAACTAGGCTTCAGAAAATCACCTGTTTGGGTTGATCCTATCAACGATCCTCACTTCCTTAGTGATCCTTTCGAACACTTCAATCCTTTTGATTCACTGAAGGGAACATTGACTATGAGTCCTCAACGTGATACTCACACTCATATTGAAGGAGTGCAGAGGGCATAATCTCACATTAACAACATGGCATCTCCTTTCGATTACACGCAAGGTCACGACCAATCCCAAAATGAACATGGTCATCAAGAAGAAGAGCATCACCAAGGTCAAGATAAGACTTATAGTATTTATGAAATTATTGGTAATGATGATGAGCCAATAAATCAAAATGACATAGATGTTGCAAAGTCCAATAAAGCTCTCATTAAAATGATGGAAATACTCCTTGTGGAAGACAAATAAAAATACTTTCTAGATTTGGCAAAACAAGGGGTTAAGTTACCCACTAACTTCCAAGTGGAAACGCTTGTCACTAAAGAAGAGGAAAGTGAAACCTCAAAATTGCATAAAATAATTCAAGACATGCAAGGTCAAATCAGCCAACTTATGAAGGATAAGGACAAACCCATGCAACAATTCACAATGGAAAGCATATGTCCTTTTCCTTTTGATAGGAGTATTGTCATGCCACCTTTTCCCAAAGGTGTAGAGCTCCCTAAATATGACAAGTATCTGGGTACCACTGATCCTCAGGATCATTCAAAATAATTTGGTGCCCTATCGATGGAGTTTATACATGATCAAACATATTTAATGTGTCTTTTTCCATGAAGTTTGGGTGGACCTGCCATGGAGTGGTTTTCTCGACTACCCACTAGTATCAATACTTTTGACGAGATTGCCAATCTCTTTATACAACATTATTCTCACAATACTCAACATCCTGTCAACATAAGGGACCTTTGCAACCTCAAGAAAAGGAAAGGGGAACCATTCTTAACATTTCTCCAAAGATGGAGACAACATTGCACTAAGTACCCTCGCAAAATACCTGAATCTAAGAAACTCCATATCTTCTTGGATAATCTCACCCCTAATTTTGGGTATCAAGTACAACTTCAAGGTCCCCTTAATTTTGATAGCATGATAAAACAAGCTATGAGAATAGAAGCATTTATGGTTAAAAAAGGAAAATTGACCTTGTATAAAGATAACAAACAAAACCCCTCATCTTCCAACAAAGATAAAGGGAAATTTTCTGACAAAAATAGAGATGTTGTGAATGATGGGGTGGTCGATAATGTGACTAAAACTTCTTCAAAACCGATCTTCAATCTCACCTCTGGTATACAAGAAACAAATACTCAACAGCCTTCTAGATTTTTTGGCAACAAACCTTGGGCAGCGCGACCCAAGTGTGAATTTACCTCTTTGGGAGAACCACTTGATGTGGTTTTCAAAACCTTGGTGCAAAATAAGATTCTTGCTCCTTTAGAGAAACGTCTATACGATCCGCAACCATGACCTCATTGGTGGAATGAGAATGCTTACTGTGACTACCACCAAAACAAAGGTCATAAGACTTCTACTTATCTCCAATTGCATCATAAAGTCCAAGATTTGATTGATAACCAGGTTATTATTGTGGAGAATCATAACAAGAATTTGGATTAGTAGGCATTCAAAGATCCCTTTCCTCGTCATGAGAAAGGTGAGTCCTCCAACGCTAAGAATAATAATGCCAAAGTTAACTATGCACATACCACTTATGATAATGTTATCAACATGATTGAACCTGTGGAAGTGGAATATTGCAATATGTTTACTAGCAAGGGGAGTGGGAATGTTTCTAGACCCAAAATCCCATTTGTCTTGAGAGGCCCTAGGTCTTGATTATCAAAATTTGAAACATCTTGAGATTGTGCAAACGTTGTTACTAGATCTCATGCTATAGTCACTATCAAGAGTCCTAACCCTTCTGTTGCTACGTCTATGCCAAAAAAAACTACGGATAAGACTGTTGTTGGCTCTGCCAATAGGACCATGAAGGTGGTCCCTATGAATCCTACTACTGGTTATAGAATTCTTGACCAGCTTCAAATAACCAATGCTTAGATAACTATCTTTGAGCTATTGAAGATCTTTCCTACTCATAGGCAGATCCTAGACAAAGCTCTCACAGAAGCTAATGTCCCCAAAGACATCAATCTGGATCAGTTTCAATCCATGGTGGGTCACTTGACCTCACCGCATTATTTATCCTTCTATGAAGAAGATGACCACTCAATTAGTCACCCACACAATGCTCCTCTGCATATAGAAGTCATGATCAGCAAATAGCTAGTCCATCGTGTCCTCATTGATAATGGTGTTGGTCTTAATATTTGCTCTACTCACTTTCTTGCCTAGCTAGGTTATGGTGAAGATCACATAGATTCTCGCAAAAGAATTACCATCAAGGCCTATGATGAGGAAGAGAGAAAATCTAAAGGTCTAGTTGTGCTTCCCATTTGGGTTGGACTAGTTGAAAGAGACATCACATGTCAGGTACTAGACCTTCCTCTTGTGTATAATATCTTGCTAGGAAGACCGTGGATCCATGAGATGCAGGTTGTTCCTTCTACATACCATCAGTGTATTAAGTTTTCTTTTCAAGGCACAGAGGTGACAATTCCCACTAGTATGGGCTCTTCTTGTAATGTGCTCACTCAATCAGCTGATAGTCTTGTTCCAACTAATAGAGAATACACCGAACTTTGTGATGCCAAGCTTAGAGATATGGAATAGACACTGAAAATCACAAGCATAGGCATGGGGGGATATCAAATAGAACCCGTGCTATCGTTAGCATCTCTACCTCCGTCTCCTTGTTCTTATGGGAGACCTTCTGAGAACAACAGATCTTCCGCCACTCCTGAGATAGTTTATGACGGTGCCTTTGTATGGGCTTCTACACCATTGGAAGATGAAGATGGGGAAAGAGCTATTAAAGCTTGGCTCTGCAAAGGAAAGAACATAGCTGAACAAACTACCCCGGCTCGTGAATTAAATCCCAACAATGAAGGTCTTAAGATTATGAAATGCTTTGGGTACAAAGGAAGTGGCCCAATAGGGGTGAATGGTAATGGGTTAGTTGAACCCATTAAAGCTATAGGTCAAAACACAAAAGATAGCATTGGTTTAGGTTTCAAAAAGATCCCGTTCCATCTAGGGATTAATAAATTTGTGCCAAAATTAGAACAGTTGCAGTTGAAACTATAGAAGATAGCTTTGATGAGGATTTATTCCCTCATCCCATACCTCCAGATCTGGTAGCATTCTATACTGAGCCAGATAGTTTTGTACCTTGTGCCAGTATAGTCGAGACTGACAGTGGTTCTGATAAAACTACTCCATTTGAGGCACTAACTTTCGAGCAATGGAAAAAATTACAAGATCCTAACTTCCAAGGTGAATGATATGTACCACCAGAATTCCAAGAATAGTTGGCACAAGAATAGGCTAGTATTGCAAGAACTCAAAAACCTTCATGGTGCAAGCACCCAAGTCAAAGTTCAGATACAGACTCTCATGAATATGAGTTTGATAGTTTGTCAGAAGGATCTTGTGAAAAAATTCTCAACGTAAGTGAGGGGTCTAGTGAAAGGTCTAATGAGTCTGAGTCCATAAAAATTAACATGTCTTCTACTTCAGTCGTTAGGGATCAAAAGGATTCAAACACACCTTTGGATGAGATCAATTTATCTCTCAAATTGCTAGTTAATGCTTTTGATGACTATACTATGAACGCACTTGAACCTGTCACATCTCTTTCACTCCAACATCCTAAATTAATAGACTAGAATTCCCCTTCTTCATCTAGTGAAGTCCTTACATTCAAGAATGATTATGCTCTAGCTTTCTACCTTGATGAAGGGGACTCCCCTTAATACCACAAGTACACGACAGAAACAAAGAGAAACAATAGAAATTTGCAATAACAGAAAATTGGCTTCTTATTGGCTCCACAAATGTGGAATTACAAACTTTAGAATTACAATATCAAAAGCCACATGGGCATCCCTTACGATAATCTATAGGACAAAGCCTCAAATAACCACCCAGAACTACCCAGAACTGCCCTAGACAACACTACGGGCCTTCTTTATATAGGCAATTTCCACCGCCCGAGAAGGTTCCAAAAATCTAGCCATTAAGGCCGACTACTAGAATTTAATTATTTTTGACTTTTATTACAAAAGGGTCGGCTTTAAATATTTACAAAACATGAGATTAGGTAGCCCAACTTATGGAAGCCATAACTTTTGAACTGTAGCTCCGATTGGCTATTATAACGACTTTTCAGAAAGGGGAGATTGCGATCTACAGTGCCTAACTTGTGAAATGTTAATCAACCAGGGGTTTGACCTCGATCTAGAGCCTCTAAGGTCCTAAAAATTGAGCTCAAAGATTTTTCACCCTAAAATCTCAACAGTAAATCCTTAATAACTTCGCCAATACAGATGATCTGGCAATGAAATTCAACTAACATTCTTATATGACTAAGATGAACCTTCACCTGGAAAATTAGAACATTCTGAGTTCAAACGACCAACTTACTAAAAATAGTAAGTTTCCAAAAAATAGCAGCTTTGTACAAAATAGCCTTGATTGAATAGAAAAACACATAATTTTAGGTGATGCAAGATTGCCCTTACACCTAGGATGCTCCTGCATCATACACCTGAGGTAATTTGAGAAGTGAACATGTCATGACTCACTTGTGCAGAGGAAAACCAAGATGGTTAACCTCCTCCCTTGTTAGCCATGATGAATCTTCAACAGGTTTCCCTTTCCACTTGACTAGATATTCTTCATATGTCCTATTCCTTGTGCTTCTACCAACACGACTGTCCAGTATGTCTTCAATCTCCTTGGTATCTGAACTACTTGCTGGAATACTCCACTGTGCCGCTGTGATCTCATCTTCAACACCTCCTTCATGATACACTGTCAAATCTAAAATGTTAAACACTGGTGAAATATTCAGCTCACTAGGCAATTCTACCTCATATGCATTTCGTGAATCATGCTTCTTCAGTATCTTACATGGTCTAAACTTCTTCATTTTCAACTTGTTATATGTACCAACTGGAAATCGCTCCTTCCGTAAATGAACCATGACTTCATCCCCAACCTGAAATTATTTATGTCTCCTTTTCTTATCTTCCTTAGCCTTATACTATGCATTCATTTTGGTAATGCGCTTCCTCACTTCCTTATGAATGTTCTCCAAGTGTTCTGCAAAATCCTCAGCTTCAGCACTATTTATTTATCCTTTATCTATCTTCCTCAATTCAGATGCATTTCTTGGACTACTTCCATATACAATCTAGAATGGTGATTTACCAGTGCTCCTGTTGACAAAATTATTGTATGCAAATTCTGCCTATGGTAAAATCAAATCCCATCCTGTTGGCTTATCTCCAACCAAACATCTCAGAAAATTCCCCAAACTCCTATTCACCACCTCTGTTTGTCCATCAGTCTATGGATGATGTGAAAAACTGAACTTCAAATCTATCTTCAACTTCTTCCACAACGTACGCCAAAAATATCCAACAAACTTAGTGTCTCAATCTGAAACTATGGTCTTTGGCAAACCATGTAGCCTCATCACTTCTCTGAAAAATAATTCTGCTACATGAACAACATCATTAGTCTTCTTGCAGGAATGAAATGTGCCATCTTCAAAAATCTGTCAGCCACCACAAAGATTGAATCATGTCCCCGCTAAGTCCTTGGTAAACCAAGAACAAATTCCATACTGATATCCTCCCAAGGATTCTTTGGTACAGGTAATGGTTGATATAATCTTGTATTCTTCTTTTCTCCTTTTTCCATTTGACATACTCTACAACTCTATATAAACTTCTTGACATCTTGCTGCAACTGTGGCCAATAATAATTCTTTCTAACCAGAGCAAGGGTTTTATCTCGACCAAAATGTCCAACCAATCCTCTGCTATGCTTCTCCTTGATGAGATTTTCCCTCATAGAACTTCATGGAATGCACAATTGGCTCCCTCAAAATAACATTCCATCCTGAACGATGAAATCCAGCCACTTCATCCTGTCTAGAGTAACAGGTTCTGTACAAGCTTTCCAAGCTTCACCAAAATCAGGATCCTCTGGATACAAACTCTTGAGTTCCTTGAACCCAACCACCTCAATTTGCATCTTTGTTAGCAAAATTTGTCTTCTACTAAGAGCATCTACAACTCTGTTAGACTTTCCACTCCTGTGTTTCAAAACAAATGTGTAACTCTGCAAAAATTCAACCCATTTCAAATGTCTTTGATTCAACTTTCCTTGACTATTCAAATATTGCAAAGCTTGATGGTCAGTATATAAAACAAACTCCTTAGGAAGCATATAGTGTCTCCACTTCTTCAATGCCTGAATTATAGCATAAAATTCCTGATCATAAACAAAATATTTTCTCTTGGCATCATTTAACTTCTCACTGAAATATGCAACACGTTTACCTTCTTGGCTCAAAACAGCTCCTATTCCAGTACCACTAGCATCACAGCCTACTTGAAACACCTTATTAAAATTAGGAAGTGCTAAAATAGGTTGTTTTGTAACTTTTTGTTTTAACAGTTCAAAACTTTTCTCAGCCCCTTTAGTCCACTTAAACTCTTTCCTATCCCCTCTCATTGTTTCAGTCAAGGGACCACAAATACTGCCAAAACTTCTAATAAAATTCCTGTAAAAGCTATCCAAACCATGAAATGATCTTACCTCAGTATCACTCCTTGGAGTGGGCCATTCTAGGATAGCCTTCACTTTCTCTGGTTCCATTTTTAGTCCTTCTACTAAAACTACAAATCCCAGATACACTAAATCCTTCTTCACAAAACTGCACTTCTTCAAATTAATCAACAATTTTTCTTCCCTCAACTTCTCCAAAACCCTATGAATATGCATTAGATGCTCCTCCAATGTCTTACTAAAGATCAGAATATCATCTA
>MU225068.1:2270085-2287620 GCA_018584345.1 Thuja plicata
ATCTCATGCTAGTTTATCATTGCTATTTCATCTTTTATAGTTAAAATGCATGCTTTTACATCATTTAGCTTGTTTTAAAATCAAAATCCTTCATGCTAGGTTGTATTAGTCACTGATTCATAGCATATTCTGAGGGCTGATATGTTATCAATCACACTCCTCCTAGTTAGCAGGAAATAAGTCAATTTTAGTGGGTTCTCTATGATTTTTGTACTTTTACTAACCCCTTTGATGCTAATATAATGATTTATTGAGTGTTTGTGTCTATTCTGACAGGTACCCATTTACACACACACAAACGGTACTCCTTACCAAAGGCATACAAAATGATGTTTCCTTGTACCAATAACACCGTTGAGTATGAAGCTTTGATCAATGGACTAAAGATCGCTGTTGAATGGTGAGTTGATGATTTAAAAGTCTTTGTAGACTCACAACTGGTTATCAATCAAGTAAACAAAATCTATTAGACAAAAGATGAAAAGTTGGTACCCTATAAAAAGATGGTTGACGACCTTAAGAAATAATTTGCACATGTTACCTTTCAAAAAATTCCCAGGGTGGATAATAAAGCGGCTGGTGCTATGGCTACTTTGGCTTCTATGTTACAAATGCTGGAGAATTATTTCAGACATGAATTCCTACTGGCGACATTATGCTACCCTGCCTATGACTCTCCTGACTCTCAGATGATTTGTTCAGTCATTGGACATGATTCATCTCGCTACCATCATATCTACTCTTATCTCCGTGACCAAATTATTCTTGACACATATACTAGGAATGAAAAATGTCACCTAATCTGTAGTGCTTCACGGTATGTCATCATAGCTAACAACTTATATAGATGAGGTCTTGACGATACCCTCCTTAGGTGTCTAGAACCTGATGAGTCCAAATGTGTGTTAGAAGAGGTACATGAAGGCATTTGTGGTTCTTACTCAAATGGTCTGACACTGGCTTGTAAACTTATTAGAGCTGGTTATTATTGGCCCAATATGGAAAAGGAAGCTACATAGTTTGCCAAGTCTTTCAAACAATGTCAACTACATGGTAGTCTGATTCATGCTCTAGCCAAGGAGCTTATTCCCTTCATCACTTTCTGTCCATTTCAACAGTGGGCCTTTGACTTAGTGGGTCAGATATATCCATCTTCTTTGAGAGGACATAAATACAACATTACTACTATGGATTATTTTACTAAATGGGTTGAGGTAGTACCTCTCAGTGTAGCTGATGGAAAATCTATAGCTATGTTCATACTAAACTATATCATCTATAGATATGGTGTACCCTCATCTATAATCAATGACAATGGGGGACAATTCAAAAACAAAGATCTAACAAATTTGTGCACAAAGTTCAAGATCATTCAACATTGGTCTTCTTTTTATTACCCCTAGTGTAATGGACAGGCTGAAGCTTCCAACAAGACAATTCTCAAGATCCTGCACCGTACGGTACACAAATTTGGATGAGATTGGCATCTCTAGATTAATCTAGCTTCATGGGCCTATCACACTAGTATACGAATGCCAACAGGGGCCATGCCCTTTGCTTTAGTCTATGGTGCAGATGCAGTACTACCTATTGAGGTTGAGGTTCCTACCTTGCGAGTCTCTCTGAAGGGCCTCATTACAGATGACGATATTAGAATATCTCAGCTACAAGAGCTTGAATTACTGGATGAACATCGGAAGGTGGCGTTCGATCATCTCAGAGCATATCAAAAGAGGATATCTAAGAACTATAACAAGAAGGTTAGACCAAGAGACTTCCAAATGGGTGACCTCGTCCTAAGAGAGAACCCTAAGAATCAACAACAGCAGATTCATAAAGGAAAATTTGAGCCAAACTGGCTTGGTCCTTATATTATTATTGTAGTATTTGGGTCTGGCACTTATCAACTTTCTACTATAGAGGGTGAACAACTCAAAGAGCCCATCAACACTCTTCACTTGAAGAAATTCTACAGTTGAGATATCTTTTGCATGCTCATGTACATACTTTATTCTGAGAAAATCTTAAAAATTGTAAAATGTCCTAAAAAATTGATCTTAGTGAAAACCTGGCAAACAGGCACTTTGATGTATCTATTATCCTAGTGAAAACTTGGTAAACATGCATCTTGATAATACCAAAAAAATGAAAAAATGAAAAAATACAAAAAAATCAAAAAAAGAAAAAAGTACAAAAAATAAATAAATTAAAAATACAAAAAAAGAAAAAAGTACAAAAAAATTAATAAAATTAAAATACAAAAAAAGAGAAAAAGAGAAAAATGTGTCATTAATGAAAACATGGTAAACAGGCATCATGGTAGCAAAAATAGAATTTCTGCCAAGATGGTGAAAACCAGGTAAACAGGCGCCTCTTGTTTTGCAATGCTTTATCTATCGCAACATCTCTTGGCTTTCTCACAGTTGCTATTCTGCTTTCCTCCTTCAGTTTGCTTTCCTTCTTTAGTTCACTTTCTTTCTTTAGTGTGCTCATGCTTTTTCTTTTAGTCATCTTTGAGATTTTCCTCAACTTCACATGGATTGAAATTGGTCACACTCAGGGGCATGTTCCTGGTCTAGGGGGCATTGTCTTATATTTTGGAGTCTTTCTCCTCTTGCATCGGTCACCATTGATTCTCACTGCGTCTGCCTGTCGATGCTTTGTAGCACTTCGTCTCTTCTTGAGACTCTCTTCCCATCAGTCACCAGTGGATCTCACTGCATCTGCCTGCTGATGCCTAGATCTTGTCATTGATCTTTATGCTTGAGAATCACTTGCGACAGTCACCAGTGGTTCTCACTAAGTCTACCTATTGTCGCTACATTGCTAAGATTTCTCACATCATCTCGCTATCTATTTGTTCGACTTAAATCCATTCATTACTTGGGGGCATGGTTCCCTACTTCAATCGCTCCTCGGTTTATACTTGAGTCAGTAATCTTGTCAAAGGACAACTCTCTATTGGTACAAACTGGTGTTTCTCAACACCTTAATCAAACAGAATTTTTCAATACTCTCTTTAGACACATCTATGTTTTTCAACACACATCAGATATCTCATGATGTAAACATCTCTTGATAGAAATCAAACACATTGTACTCACAAGCACAATGGTTTTTTTCAACACCCCACACATAGACACATTCGTAAACCTTGAAACAAGTTGAGCTGTGATTGACTCTTTCTTTGTGTGCTGTCTATTCTCATGAATTTCATTAATATTTTCTTTGTCTACTGCTTGTTGGTGTGGCTTTGATGATTTGTCAACATCACATAAATAGGGTGTATGTGATAAGAGCTTCTAGATTAAGGTGGAAAAGACTCACATCCCTCGATCTTGTTTATTTGTACACCAAGGGGAGGTCAGAACTATCTCCTTGACTATTATTGCTCTGTTTGTTTACTTGCAAACTCTTACTATATCAAGCTGGAAACAATGTTCAGGTCACCTTGGCTTTTGTGCCTCGGTGCTTATGCTCATTTCCTACATTTTATGTGATGAAAGTCATAGTCATATTCTTATGGTCATAGCAGCACCTGTGAGGATTGTATTGACTCCAATGATCCAAAAGTACTCGATGATGATAAATATGGTGAGTCCAACAACCAAGTCCTAGGGTTTCATTTAGCTTAGGCTTGCATTTGCATTATAGGCTTGCATTCACATTTTAGGCTTGCATTGTGGCAATTTTGGTGCTCATTGTTTTCTCATTCTTCAAAGTTCCTCATCTTTTACCATGGCTTCCTCTCGACTTCACAAGTGTCCGGTCCTCTCTCTCGATCTTCATTCATGTTCTTTTGGTTAGTACCTATTGTATATTGCAATATCCTGCATGAGATGATTAGTACCATTGCATTCATTGCATTACATTCATTTGCATTTATATATCCATAAACATGTGCATCCATTATAAGCATAAATCAAGTCATACATAGCATTTATCCTTCTAACATCTATCATTACATTACATTCATTCATACATCAATAAAACATGTGCATATTCATCCATAGCATACGTTTCTAATCCATACATCTAAATCATATAGGAAATCATCTCATAAAACATCCACATCTAAAGCAATATATAAACATGTACAAAGATGCCAAAATTGAGCTCATATATATATATATCAATCTGTCAAATGTATAAAGGTGCTACTCGAGAACAATATGTCAAAATGGTGGTACAATATGTATATCAAGGAATCTCATCTAACCACCCAGTGGAGGTGGAGGGGGTGGTATGCCCTGCTACTAAGGAGGAGGTCATGGTGGAGGGGGTCCCGGTGGAGGTGGTCTTGGTGGAGCGGCCCGTGCCCCAGCATAATCTGCAAAAGGCTAAATCTGATCTCCTACCTCAGGAACAACAATAGTGTACATAACATAGTAATAAGAAGCCTGAGCAGCCTCATACCTAGTCTCTAGTTGTGATCTGGCCAATGCCTCTCACAACTCTTGAATCTCTCAGTCTCTCTTAGCTACCTGAGTCTCCTGAATGATCACCTGTGTGTGGAAGTCGTCACGCTCCCTTTGTGACTGTCAAGCTCTCTCTTTGACTCTCCATAGAGCCTCCTACAACTATACTACTTGTCCGTCTACTGGTGGATCAGTTGGAACAACATCAGCCATGATAGTATCATCTACCTGCTCAGCAGCTCTATCCTGACTACCACTGGGCTTGACACCTACATCTAACCCCATGGGTCTAACAGGAATATCAGTCTAAGATGTCCTTGATCATACAACTCTCTCCTACTATTGTAAAGGTGGTTGTTGTACCTGTGGCTACTGTACTTGTGTGGGACCTATTATGCCTGCTGCTATGGTGGTGGCTGTACCACCTATTTTACATGAGGGATCAGAGCAACAAGAGCTATATACTTGGGGAACAAATGTGCTAACATGTGATCTCTGTATGCAAGTGTCACACCTACATTCTTCACCCTAGCCATGTAATCCCACCTAGCTGGTGGTACTCAGGCATCTATCATACTGTGGCCCCTGTCAAGCTATCTCTGCCAACCCTTCTTTGTCTCATCGATGAATCGGGCATATGTATAGTACTCTTGAGATACATCCTGTGGTCTCCCAAACTGGCGCAATATGCGCATGAGCAAGAAGCACTCAATGATGCTAATAGTAAACCCAATCAAAGGACATGAACAGAACATATGTGATAACTCATGACGAGCATCATCCCACACCTCAGTGGCTATCCAAGGCCACCATATGACTGCGGCCATGTCATCTATCAATGACCTCCACTGCTCTGTCTTACCCAGCGTTGGCTGGGTCATCAAACTTGTGTACCTGTATATATATGGCTCTAGAGGCTATCGTGTGTCATGAAATATCAGCCTACATATGAGAAGGTGCTCCTAGGCCCAGATCTAAAGAATGATGACTCTTGCCGCCATGGTACATGCACCTCGATACATAATCTCATGCATCTCATGGTACAACTAAGAAATCATGCACTCACCCCATCCAAAGGTAACTGCTGGTGTGGCCAGCATCCTCTATAACATGCCTCCCCAGCCACACTCCAATCCATGCTGACAGTGATCAAGAACCAAGTGACAACTCAGGAAAAGTGCTAATACAACTGCCAGTGGGTGATCTCTATCATAGCTGTGTATCAAATCCTCCCACGAGATGGCCCGACCCATCACCAAATCATCCTGGAAAACTACTCTCAAAGCCATTGTACCTGCTCGGGGCTTAGTATCATACTCTACATGAGATTTATTGAAAGGAACTCTCAAGATCCTATATATGTCCTTGAGAGTGACTGTCATCTCCCCCTGTGGTAAGTGAAAGGTGTTCGTCTCCGAATGGAAAATCTCAACCACGGCACCCAGTAAGCCATGATTTACCCAAATATCAGGTGCATCATGAAGGTAAGATAATCCCAGCCCATCAATGTTGGCACCATCAGCATCTGATAGTCTCTGTAGAAGCTCACCCATAACAGGATGATGTGATTGAAACACGATGTCATGGAAGTCAACCTGTAAAGCAAGCAACAAAATTGGATCACTACCTCAACAATGATGATTTTTCAAATTTAAGACAACAAATACAGCTATGAACCTATCCTACACATAGTTTTGAGATATTGCAACTGCCTGACTCTGCGACATAAGAAAATGACAACTTTTTGAATTTAGCAAGTTTTCCATGCGAGGAAACTCTTTTCCCCCGCGAGGAAACTCTTTTCCTGCATGAACTTTCTGACTCGTGCGAGATGGGATGTGTTCCCGCATGAGATTTCTAAAATCTCGCACGGCACAAGAGTGCTCTTCACGCGAGTGCAGGGAAGGGGCCCATGTGAGGAACCCTTGACCCACATGAGGAATCATATTCCTTGCACGAAAGGAGACCTAGGCCGGTGTGAGGAAACTATTTCCGTGAGATTGGACACGATAAACTTTAAAAAGGCCTAAAACATGCCAAAATTCTATAAACTAATAAATTTTTTTTTGAAATGCAGGATCAGGTTGCGATTACTTATAGGTGTGTCATACTCTGGTGGCTGATTGTATCATCAGGAGTGCTCAAATTAGTGTAGATGCACAAGAATTCTTTCAATGTCAGCTGGATCCCTCACCATCGCTAAAGTCAAAGGTGAATAATGATTTGAAAATGACCCCTCTAGACCTTATATAGTCTTTGACCTAATTTTTCAAAGTGCTCCATTTTCCATGAAAATTGCACCCTTCGCTAAATGGACCATTCTGAATCCATTTTTGTGATCAAAATTGAAATCTAAAATTCCTAAGCAGCTTGAAATCACATTTTAAAATTTTGGGACCGATGCAACTAGATGCTTGTGCAGTCAACTTTCTAGATTATCTCTTGTTATCATTTTCTCGGCTTTTGCAATCTTTTCATCAAAGTCAATTTTGGTCAATTGTGGTCAAACCTAGTCAACAAGACCTCTTGATTGCTCTAAATCAATTCTGCCTTCTCTTGATCTATCTTTGATATCTCTAGATCTTTGATCTTATCTCTTTCTGTGATTTCTCGCTCTCATCATTATGATGTGTCATCTTTCAATTTCACTCCTGAGGGGGCAGGATGATTGCATCATTGAATATTTTCACATTATTCTCAAATTAGTCTGATCTGAATCAAAAATCCCCATCGCTAGGGGCATCTCATCACTTGGGGAATATTCAATTTTTTGTACCTTATGGTCAAAATTGGATATTCCATGATCTTGAATCTTTAGGGGCATCTTGATGTCTCGCATCTTGTCATCTATCTTTCTAGGTATCTGAGCAATCTAACTTAGATCCTCAAGGATCAAGCTTCATTCTTGAGATGATTCTTGAAATCTCATTAGGTATTGGGGCAATCTAACCCTAATTCTTGAAAGTTATGCTTCATTCTAAAGATGGCTCTCAAAAACTCTTTAGACCATTATCTAGGCAATCTAACCTGGATCTCAGAGGGCTAACCTTCATATTGGGGCAATCTAACCCCGATTCCGGAGATAGTCCTAGATCTTCATCAGCTATCAGTGGACATTGGGGCAATCTAATCCTCATTCTGATATTCTCTCAGATGATTTTGCTTCTTAATCTGATCGGTGTCTTGGCAACCTAACCTAGACACCCAAAATCTTCATCTTCACTTCAGACTATTCTTTGAATCAATGCACTTCTTGCACATTAATTCAAAGAGGGGCAAAATGTAACACCCCAAAATTGGCACCTTATAATCCAATCAATTTTGGTGCATTTTCTCATCATCAAAGTCCTATTGTACTAGGCAAATTCTTCTCCTAATTGACTTTAATTGACTGAGTCTCAAAATGCAAAAAACCCAAATTTGCATAAATCTGACATTATATTTAATTTCTAAATTATCAGTGTTTATTAGCTAAAAATCCCTATGATTAATTAATTTAATTCTAAAGTCCTAAGTGCATTTAATTAAATTAATTCCACCCCCTTTAGCTAATATACATTAAAAGGAATTGAATGGTTATTTAATTATTAGAATGAATTATCCTCAAAAAGGAATTCCATAATTCCATGTGAAAGGTCACTCATGTGGCAATAATCCATCCTTTTAATTAAATAATTCATGCTTTTTTGTCTCAATCTCAAACCCTGAAAATGAAGAGGCAACTGTTTCTTTTCAAGAAACTCTTCACTCTCTTTCCATGACTTTTCTATAAATTGGACACCTTTTTCTTCATTTGAGAGGATGATTTTGGAGAGCATCAAATTTATAGTGAAATTCACATTGATTATTTCATGCTTTTGAGCTTAATTGCATAATTAGATTAATTTCAATTTGGATTAATGATATGTTGATTTTTAATGCAATTCATTTACATATCTAACATCTCAATTTCATCATCTTTCAAGTCTTCTAGTTCAATAGCATTTCAAGCTTTCTAGATTAAGAGCATTTCAATTCATAGATTAATTGCAATTTCATTTCATAGATTAATGGAAATTTGCTTACCTCTCATGCTTTAAAATCCTCCATGTTAGCAATGGTTAGGTTTTTGGCTCTCATTCTGAGAGTAAATTTGACATCCCCGACTAATTAGGAGGCAACAAGTCGCTTCAATCGAATTTGCAGGAAATTGAATGAATAGACTACCATAAACTTGAATCAACTGTAAGGCCCTCTGATGAAAATCTATGTTCCCCTATTTTGGCTAGTTTTAAACACAACCTACCCAAGAAGACATCATGAAGTTTTCTATAATCAGACAAGACTTGGTTTCTTTGTAATAGAGTGCAATAATAATATAAAAGGATGTCATGATCCCAGGGTTCATGAGGAAAGGATGAGAGATCTTGGGTACAAGACAAACAATACATAAGGTAGGAAGACATATAAAAATCTTTCTTGATATTCTATGTTAATTTTAGCTGCTCTCTCATCGAACTAGCTATGATCTCGGTCCAGTCTAAGTACTGATTGCCTGCCAAAATGATGTCAATAAAATGAAACATCTAGTCTTCAAACAAAAATACCTCTGATGAACATCTGACTCTATGCAACATAACTACCAAGTCATGAATGTGGGGTTGCAAATGATCTTTACTCAATATTTTAGGAAGCCATGACCCACCTTTATAGAACTTTTCAGTCCAATTACGAGCAATGAATGAGAATTTTTTATCAGGAGCTTCTCTAAAATTAGCATAAAATTGAGTGGGAGTCAAATCAACAAAAATTTCATTAGGTATTTTGAACACAGACATTATAGTATCCCTATTAATTGAGAGCAATATGTTGCCATCATTATTTCTAATACACCGAGTTTTGATATCACAACAATTTATACATTCTTGAATCAACTCAGGGGTTACATTGGCTTGAGGAAAGGTTGCAATTGATAATAAACTACTATTTAGGATTTTAATCATATACTCTTTCTCCACATTTTCATACAATTTAACACATATTGCATCTATTTTGACTCCCTTCAAATCTATATCAGTCAACATGGGGCCTCTGCAATTCACACTGACACTATTTCCAAAGAACTGAAGAGAAGACTTCATACTTTTCAATGCTAAAATAACCACACACCAAGACCAAGCTTGCAGAGAAACTGTCGAGAATTGGAAACTGAATAAAGAGGTTTGTCAAATATTAGCTTGAACAAGAATGAGTTTACCATTTAGAATGAGAGACTTTTAAAATATCAAACTTGATGAGTAAATTATGAGGGTAAGATTACAGGAAGATTTTCTCAGCTGGAGGGACCATACAATAAGACTTCTCAAGGTAATTGCCATAAATGAATGTCTTTTCACCTTTTAATCCCCTACTTAATCATCATTACTTTTCCACACAATTACCTTCCTTAGATTTTTGCGCCTAACACCCCATACCTGTCCACTTACCCTTAACATTTAATGATTTGTACAAGTGGCACCGTCTCATGATTACCTCATCAAATGCTTCCAAATCACCCCTTTATTGATTACATCATCAATTGATGTGTGAAAAACCCACCTGTCTTTCTGCTCCAAATAATTTCAAATGTTGCCGCCATGCACTCAGTTTGGGTCCCAGCATTTTCTTTGCAAGAATTGATTTATGATGCCAAACCAGTTTGAACTAGGTTCAAAGTGGTTCATGAGGTACAAATTGGTTCAAAAGTATAGAAGTTCAAAACCTGCAATACTATATGGCTTTGATTGACAGAAAAATGACTAAGAACTCAGACTGACTTAGGGAAGCTTGTGAACTAGAGGGATAGAAATTTTCTCATGAGGGAATGTCAAATCCAATGGTTCATAATTAAAAATAAAATCCAAAAACCAAAAACAAGGCAAATATGAAAATAATCTAACCAACATTGGCTCTTTCTGCGGACCGGGTTTCTTTGAAGCACGGAGAACTCAGAACTTAGGTTAACCTTGAACTGGAAGGGGAGAGAAGAATGAGTGGAAAAAAATAAAAACAAAGAAAATGAAACAACCTAAATAAAACAAAAGGAAAGCAACATAAAATGAAAAACAAGGAAAAGAGTAATTGATTTAGAGCTTGAAAAGTTTGAGATTGTGTCTATTGTAGGTAAACAACAAGATTTGTCTATCCAGGTACTTTAGCTTGTATTCATTTGAGCCAATTTCTTCTTGTATGATGAATGGTCCTTTCCATAAACACTTGAATTTTCTGTGAGCTCCTTTAGCTTCTCTATGTTTATCCCATAACAACACCTCATCTCCTTCCATGAACCTTCTCGGTCTCGCCTCATGTCAAAGATCTTCTTTACTTTCTTCAGATGTTCATTTATATGATCTAGCGGTCTTTCTCTTTCTTCCTCCAACTTACTCAAATACAATATTCTCTTTTCCAAAACATCCTAAAAATGTTCCTCTTCTATTGTTGATTGCAACTTGGCTGCTGATAATTCAAGTGGCAGGGAGACTTGTGCTCCAACCCCATACACTAATTCATAGGGTGCCATACCCATCACCCTACTAGAAGTGGTTCGGTTGGCCCATAGTGCTTCATATAGTTTCTTATGCCAATCCTTAGAATTTTTGCTCACCATCTTTTTCATGATTGCCACTAAATAATGATATCTCTGATAAAACTATCAGCTCTAAATAATGATACCTATGATAAAAATATCAGTGTTAAACAATGATACCTCTAATGCAAATATCAATATTTAAACAATGATACCTCCAATACAAATATCCATTCTCTCAAATAAAGATATCTCTAATATAAATACCAATGTTTAATTTTAATGACATTCTATAAATACCTATTCCTAAACAATAATATTTATGATACAAATGCTAATGATAATACCTCAATAGAATTACCTGGTGATATCTCTGTTTTATGTTAAGAATGAATCGAAATAGTCCCTCAAGACAAATCTTCTACTATGAATTGCACCCACATGTCTTGTTGATTATTTTACTCTTCCCTTATTTCCTTATTTCCTTCTTCCCAATCTCCATTACTTGTCTTTCCACTCTTCGCTAATAACATATAGTAAGTGCTAGGTACTATTTCCCCCACTTGTCATGTGTTTCCCTCACTTTTAATTAACAAGTTTATTGGTTATGTCTCCCATAAACAACATGACCTTCATCATCTCCAATGTGGTTGTACCCACTCCTAATGCTTTGCTCATCCACCCCCATCATCACCCTCTACTTACTCAAGGATATTTGAATTTCTTCATTATCATCGACTATATTATTACCATCCATATGTAGATTATAATGATAATTTAATAATATTTCTTATTTATTAATATTTTTGTTTAATATTCATTTACCTCTTAAGAATAGGACCCATGAGAATTATAATCGTGATTAATAATATTATTTATTTATTAATATTCATTTATCCCTTACATGTAAGAATTGAAGTTTGCTATCACTATTAACATTTGATGTTATAATATTCATAAACATTTTTCCATTGTTATTTAATCGAGGGTCATCACAATATATGTATATGTATATATATGTGCATGTGCGCGCGCGCACGCACACACACACACACACATCAATATTAATTACATTAACATGTTTCAATTACATGATATTACAAAAAAAATAAAATCCATAAAAGTAGCAGAAAAATATACATACATCCCAAGGTTCCAATTTAATTTTAGGTTACCACACAAACTTTCCAAAAGGTACAAAATATTTTCCTTATAAATATGATACTAATGACTCTCTCTCTCTCTGTCTCTCTCTCTCTCTCTCTCTCTTATAATTAAGTTTAACTTGCTATTCTTCTTCTTATTAAGCTAGAACTAAGTGGGCTTTGTAATCCTAAAAGTAAACCAGAATACATGATGAAATTCACACAATATCTCTATTGTAATCATAAGATAATATCTCATTAGTTTTCATAACCATAATTCCAAAACAAGATAGTATACATTATTGACAATATCAACCAATGACTTTAAGCACCTACTTTATAAATTAGTGCTTTAAGTACATTCCATTTTAATATTATCATTACAGACTTAATATTCTGTATTAAAAAAGTTTAAAATCAAAATCCATATTGTTACCTAAGAAAGTCTAAGATTATAAAGTGAGGGACATTGGTAATTTATTCCTATACTTTGATATTTCCCCCAAAATACACTAATGGGTCTAATTATTTTTAGATAACTAATATGTGTAAGATAATTAAATTCTATTGCTTTGCTTGACTTAAGGGAATGTTGGACATGGAAAAGAAAAAAAAGGGGCTTATGATTACAAGGGTTGAATAAAATATTTCTTTAAAGAATAATCAACAATGATTTCAAATATGCCAATCTATGTAAAATCAGGTCACTATTTACTATGAGCTAAAAACAAATACCAAGGATACAAGATACTCTTAACAAGGATTCAAGGTAACATTATCTCATATGTATGATTTCAAATTTCATTCTTAGAATTATGAATTCCCAATGTGTATAGCTTAATAATAAAATTTAAAAAAGGACCATGATTGTGAAGATGCATAGAATTGTACCTTGATTGGAGCCTTTTGAAATAACTTCCCCCACTCATTGTGAATTATTCCCAACTTAGTAGCCCTCATTTCCATCATTTCATAGCCCACTATAAAAATGTTAGAAGTTTGTGACTGACGTGGACCCATGGGAGATTGGTGTTAGATAACTGAGAGGGGGGGAGGGGTGTGAATTAGTTATCTCCAGTTACCCTATAATCCCAAATTATCCCAGATGTATATAACAACATTTCAAACATTTAAATCGACTCGGTGAAATGTAAACTATGATCTCAAACTTTAGTTACTCAACTTTCAAGTTGTCTACCGAGTAGAGTAAGTTAATACTGTGATTACCGATCAATGCAGAAAAAATAATATGTAAAACAAAATAAAAATCCACAACAATCATACACATTAACACATATATTTTTGATGTGGAAACCCTTATAAGGGAACAACCACCTAGGACCGATAACCAAAATATTTCACTCTTCTGAAGTGAGCTCGGATAAGAGCCAACCATGTTAAAGGTTACAATGCACATTGTTCTGATTAAGTAGAAATAGGTTTTACAAGGACCCGAAACCTTTACAAAAAACAAAGAGTTCAACAGGTTTTACAAGGACCTGCAACCTAGAGTATAAAGAGAGATAAACAAAGTAAATCAGAAACAACTATGCCTGAGCACCATAAAAGAAAGGAATAGAAAAGAAACATTTCGAACAAAAAAATGTCCCAAAGAAACAACAGAAGATAGCAGGGACATCAAAAAAACCCAACCAGGACAGCAAAAGAAACAGCTACATCTCCTTCACCAGCTCCTCAGCTTCGAGGACCATGATCTGCATATTGTTGACTGATGTCTTGAGATCCTCCATTTCTTGATCCTCCTTAGGACTCTTTTTCTTGGCACTGGCTCTAGTGCGCGATCTCGGGCCCATAGTCTCCACCATACTGCTATCTTTATCCTTGTTAATCCTGTCTAGTTTATCCATTAAAATTTGTGCATGACCACAATACGCTTTGAGGCTGATGAGGCCAATGCACACTGTTAAATGTGACTTGGTTAGAATATTTATCACTAAAAGTTCTCTCTTGACCAATCATTCACTATGGGGTCAATAAGAAATCACTCAACATTCATTAGAATGTCATAATAAAGACTTTCACATCCTACTCGGTTAAGAGATTTATCTGTAACAATGGTTAACTGATACAATAATGATCTGATTCAAATACAACTCTATTTGAAATTTTTTAGACTAAGTACATAATACCTCTGATCAATTTGTTCACTTCAGTTCCTCTGATTCTTCATACTCTATTCTACTCAATAAATGCTCTTTCCTCTGTCACTCGGTCTTGTCTACAGAAATGCTCAGTTCTGTCTTTAGCCAGTTTGATCAGTCATGCATGAAGTTTGCATGTATGCACATCAATATAATGTGTGATTCATAATGAATCTCTTATCTCTTATATAGAAATCATAGCTCATTTAATTTCCATCCTTTAGATTTTTCATCTTAATCTCCATCATTGGTTTTTCCACTTAAACTTTCCTCGGCAGTTGTGTCAAAAACACGTTTCAATCTTCTTCATTCGATCATCTTTGAATTTTCATATTCGTTTGATCTTCATAACAAATCTTATCAATTACCTCAAAAGCATCAATTTTCCAGCTCATCATTTTAGTTGGCCTCAGTTTGATTAAATTGCCCAGTCAATACCATGATGTGTGGGCGATCCCTAGCTTAGTTATCGTTATGCTTGGTATACATTATATTTACTCAGTGTTCATTGTTACTCAGTGTATATAGAACTCTTCAGTTACTGACCATATAATTTTTTTTTGTGCCAGATCTTAAACTCATAATAGATTTCTGTTACCATAATGATAAGAAAATAAGTTGACATCAATGACAATACAATAACTAATTATTGTCTATCATCACATCTGTAACTTGGTTGATCATAAAAAAAATGACTTCAAACATACAATCAGTTGTAGTTCATCAATCTCTCTCCTTTGACATTGATGACAACACAATATGAAATATGCAATGTAAAAATGCCATAGAATACAAAAATTTTGTTCTACAACTTTATGTAAAATGCTATAGCTCTCCCTGCCTTGTATAAAAAATATGTATCAACATTAAAAACTCACCATGCAAACTCTTTCTGTAGGTTTAACTTTTCTATTCTAGAATCTTCTCTCTTTCTGTAGGTAGATATTTCATTTTCTCTCCCTTTATCTTTTCTCCATTTCTCCCTTTAATGGATAGACATTTCATTGATCATTCTCTTCCTTTAACAGAAATTCCAAAAAGAAATAAACAACTCTTTATTAGCCAAAAAAAGTATCTCTAGTGTTTGGTTCAGTAGTGTAAGTACCTTTCAGTGTAACGATATGCCATTTTCAGTCCAATTCAACTTTGCATAAACATGATTGATATTCTGATTACATGTAGGTTGATACAACCTCCTAGTCAGCTTAGTGACCGATAGACAAAGGCTGAACCCCTAGTCTACTCCTCAAGTACTCAAATGTATCCTTTGGTAAGGGTTTAGTGAATATGTCAGCTAGTTGTTCTTTTGATTGTACATATTCTAGTGTCACTTGTTTTTCTTGTACTTTTTCCCTCAAGTAGTGATATTTTATAGATATGTTCTTTGTTTTTGCATGCATCACCAGATTCTTTGAAATAGTTATTGCACTAGTATTATCATAATAAATTATCATTAGGTCAGTGATCTCTTCATTCATACCTTTCAAAAAAATTTTGATCCATGCAATGTTAAAATAGTTTGCAGAAACAACAACATATTCTGCTTTTATAGTTGACTGAGATATGTATCCTTTCTTTTTTACTTATCTAAGTAACTAATCTATCTCCCACAAAGAATGCTCCACCACTAGTGCTCTTTCTATCATGAATATTCCTAGCCCAATCAGAATCTATGTAAACTTTTAGTTTGAATTTGTCTTCTCTTTTGTACCACAATCCATAAGCTTATGTGTTCTTCAAGTATCTAAAAATTATTTTTACAATAGTCATATCTTATTCCTTAGGATTAGCAGAAAATATTGCTACAATTCCAACTGTGTGTGCAATATTTGGTCTTGTGTGTACAACATACATCAACTTTCCAATCATAGATCTATACAATGTCTGATTTACCTCAGGTGTCTTATCTTCCTTTGTCATTTTGCATCCTGTCACCATAGGTGTTCTGACTGGTTTTGTTCTTCCATTTTGAATGTCTTCATTACTTCCTTGATGTATTTGGATTGAGTGATGTAGATGCATTCATTCTATTGTAAAATTTGCAAGCCAAGCAAAAATTTGATCTCTCCAAACATTGACATTTCAAATTCTTTCCTCATTTCATCAGCGAATGATTTGCATAAGTTATCATTACCTCCAAATATCATCAACAAAAATTTTAGCAATAAGGGTCTCATCATCATTTCCTCCTTTTAAATACAAATTATTGTTATCACTTGTTCTAATAAATCCAATACTAATAAGATAGGAATGTAGTATTTCATACCATGCTTTCCTGAGTAGGATCAAAAAAACCTTCAGGTTGTTCAATGTATACCTCTTCTTCCTATACTCCATTTATAAATGTAGATTTAACATCCATCTGATATACTTTAAATTCTTTGTATGCACTATAAGAAAGTAATATTATAACTCCTTCAAGTCTAGCAACGGGTGCAAAAGTTTCTCCATAGTCAATACCTTCTTCTTATGCATACCCTTTGCATACTAGTCTTGCTTTATTTTTGGTTACATGTCCATTCTCATTAAATTTGTTTCTGGATATCCATTTGGTGCCAATTACATTCTTATCACTTGGTCTTGATACTAATGTCTATGTTTTGTTTTTTTGTATCTTCTCAATTTGTTCACTCATTGTATTAATCCATTCTTCATTTTCAAGTGCATCCCTAACAGTTTAGGTTCAAATTCACAAATCAAACATGTGTTTTTATTCAACTTACATTGGGTCATCATGCTAGCTCTTTTATAACCAATAATCTGATTCTGTAGATGATGTCTTCTTACATATTTTACAAGTACATGTTCAATTCTTTGTTCTTCATTGTGTTCTCCAGTTGGTTCATTGTGTTATTGATCATGATCTCTAGTTGCATCATCTTCCAGATTCTTGGTTGGTGCATCCTGGTGATTGGTAACATTACCTCATTTCTTGATAACATTAGGTATTTTCTCGAGAAAAGTGTCAGGTTCTTCAATGTAAACAAATTTACTGTAATCTTTCAGTTCTCTTTTTCTTTCCTCTTCATTTTTCTTAGCATATTTACATTTTCACTTTCAATGATCTTATTACAAGACTTGTTCAAACATTTATAAGCTTTTCTCTTAGTAGAATATCCTATAAATATTCCTTCATAACTGTTAGGGATTTTTCTTGCATGAACTATACTGCTTGATATGCTTATTTGAATCTTGTTACCTCTTAATTCTGACTCAGAGTTCAGAGGCAAGAAAAGCCTAATTGCTAAGGACTGAGACAATATCCT
>MU225068.1:2287720-2339076 GCA_018584345.1 Thuja plicata
ATAAAAAGGTAATGAAGGAATAGAAGACATGGCTAAGGGTTTATAGATACATCGTTCAACATTAGGCCTTAGGGTTTAGGATTTTACAGGGTTTTTCAGGATTTTGACATGGAATTAGCACGGAACCTCGAAACTTCAGAGAACAAGACAAGGAACAGGGCAAAACACGAAATACAACCAACAATAACCTTTTGAGTCAAATTTCCTCTTTCTATCATCTTTCAGAATATAGCATTGACTTTCAAATATTCTAAAATAACTCACATTAGGTGTATAGCCATACTATAATTCATAAGGTGTCTTGCTTGTATCTTTTTTCAATTGTACTTAGTTCAATGTGTATATAGTAGTACTAACAGCTTCTTTCTAGTATGTTTGTGCAATATTCTCTTCAATCATCAGTGTTCTAACACAATCCATAATTGATCTATTTCTTCTTTCAGCAATCCCATTATGTTGTGGTGTTCTCGGTGTAGAGACATGTCTCTTAATTCAATACTCATTACAAAAGTTAGTGAACTCATCAGAAATAAATTCACCTCCTCTGTCAGATCTCAAACATTTCAGTTCTTTACCACTTTCTTTTTCTACTTTAGCTTTGTACCATTTGAACATCTTAAATGCATCAGATTTTTCTTTTAAGAACATAATAGTCATCATTCTAGAGTAGTCATCAATAAATAAAATAAATTATCTGTCAGCATAATGACTCCATTTTCTCAATGGTCCACATAGGTTTGTATGAACTAACTCCAAAATATAATTAGAAGAGAAATTATTTCTCTTAAAACTAGATTTCGACATTTTCTCCATTTGACAATTCTTGGACATAACATGGTCTGGTTTAGATAAGCTCGGTAAGCCTCATACTTTTATTTTCTTACTAATCTTAACCATGTTGTCAAAATTTACATGACATAGCCTTTTATGCCACAACCATAAGTCTTAACCAATAAAGCATTTAATTAAATAATAAAAGATTATTTAATTAAATAAGAGAAAATTGATTAATTAAATAGTAAAATATAAAATTATTTAACTATGAGAAGGGAGGGAAATGTTAATTTTTGAATTCAAATTATAAGAATGACACTAATTAATTAAATAATAAGGATTATTTAATCAATTAAGAAGAAAGTAAAATTGTTGCTTGCAAACATTGGACAATTTTAGGTCTCTACATTTTGCCCCTCTTTGATACAATGTGATTTTGAGCGTTGTGTCAAAGAATATCTTATTCAGATCTTGCCCCAACTTGCCCTGGCAATAATAGGTGGGTTTTATGCATCCTCAAGAGATTGTTTGTGCAAAAAAGTCAGAAATGATCTCTCGAAAGAAAAAGATGAATGTTAGATGACAAGATGAAATATGATGACAAAAAAGAATGGTCAGTAGGAAGTGAATAATGCTAGTAAAGGATGATGATTACTAGATTGATATTGGACATAGAGATGGCCGATAAGAATTATGTATGACTTCAGGAAAGACCCATCCTATATAAGATAAGTGACAACATTTGGTTTCTGGAAAGACATATCCTATATAAGACAAGTGATGATGTCTAGTTTTAGGAAGGACACATCTTGTATAAGATAAATGATAGCATCTAGATTTAGGAAAGACATATCCCAAGTGATGATTAGTTGATTGATTGATAGATAGGATGATTGAGTGATTTTACCAATTTTTTGTTTGACTGATTCAAATGATTTGACTGACATAAAAATGTTAATGGAGAGAATTAATTAATAAGAAGTGAAGAATTAATTAGTTACAATCAAGATTAAACAAGTGATGAATTTGAGTCGCTCTAGAAAATTTTCAACAATATCATCATTACGCCTTATTTGAAACAAAAGAGATGCAAAATTTATCTAGATATTTACCATCTGAACACTACTATGATCTCTATTATAACAAGTAGATGAAAAACAAGGAATATTTGACATTGTTCTAGGGTTATCTCAGACTTGAGTGTGTGTGGCTATCATATGCATGATAGTACTTATCACATTCACCCTAATCATCTTTGCTGCTAAAATTTATCAAAACACTCCACAAATAGAAAACAAACAATAAAAAGATTGTGAACAATCCTGACCACTCTCACCACTCAGTGGTATCCTTGAGGATCATAGGAACACAATTCCAAAAGATGAGTCAAGACAATTGATTGACATGAATGAATTTGTCAATAGCCTTATTGATCATTGTTTGGATTGATTTGATGTTTGATGTGTTTGTTTTCAGGAATGGACTTCCCCTATAAGACTAATCTGTCTAGTTTTGAGTGTATCCATCACTGCATAAGATATTTTATTGATAGATGGCAGATTGGATTGTTGAAAAAAACTAGTCTCATGAGTCCATTGGCAATTTATAAAGCTCATTGTTTTGATATGAGATTTGATTTTTCATTGTCACTTTATTCTTTTGTGACAGAGATGATTTTATTGCAAGGGTTTTGATATGTTTTGATTTTTTTGATTGATGAATTTATTCAGAATGTTTTGCAATGTTTTTTCTCCATCGTAGGATTCTATTGTTTGGAGTCAAGGTATGTGCAGCGTATCAAAACCATATGGATGTGAAGGCTATAATCACATACACCCTTAACATGGTTACCCAAGATGATTTTTTCAAGTCTTTTTTAAATGATTTTTAGGATTATTTTAGGATCTTATGTGATGGTTTTTTTATTATTATCATTTTTCAAGATATTTTGTGATTTTTTAATAAAAATTTTAGGATTTTTTCTGATGTTTTTGATTATACTTTCAAGACTTTTTCTGGTGTTTTTGATCATTTTTTTCAAAACATTATTTGTTTTTTTGGATTTTTTCATTTTTTTAAAGTATATTTTGTCATTTTTTTTAATGATATTTTGCTCTTTTTGAGGATTGTTTAGGACTTTTTGAGACTGCCCCTAGTCTGGTGAACCAGTTTAGGTCAAGGATGGACATGAATACTCATGAGGATTACGATTGTTGATTTTCTAGCTTGTGAAAGGAAAAAATCAAGAGCAAATAAATGAACAATAATCCAAGAGAGTTAATTGAAGAGAACATTGTTGCCATGAGAAATGCATCAACTTCACCAAAAGAGCCAAGATAAGGAGACAAGAATTTTTGAAAGGAGAACATAAAATAAAAACACCTTGTGAATTATGAATGAGGAAAATCCCAAGAGAGAGAGAGAGAGAGAGAGAGAGAGAGAGAGCTCATTTACAATAACATCATAGTGTGTATAAATGAGAGAGATGATAATCTCTTAAATAGAGATGAGGAGAGGAGTTACAAAGTAATCACAAATCTATAAATTATACCATTCATAATAGGTGTGTGCAAAGTGGAAACATCCTCTTAAGGAGGATAAACTATTTTTCTTAATAAAGGAATTACAAAGAAATGACATGTCCTCCTACTTGTACGAGAGGAAAAAATACATGTAGGATACCTTAGTTTATCATAACTTAAATAAATACAACCAAAGAAAGATTAAATATTATAAACCCCCCTTAAGATTTACTTGGGGAGTTTACATAAATGGGTATCAACCCCATATTTTTACAATGAAATTGAAACTTCTCTTTAGAAAGAGGCTTTGCAAAATATCATAAAATTGATCTTGCCCCTTGCAATAGATGAGTGAAACTTTCTTGTTTTCAACTTGTTTTCTAATGAAGTGATGTTGGAGAGAAATATGCTTTGTTCTTGTATGAAAAATAGAACTCTTTGCCAAGGAAATAACACTTTGGTTGTCACAATACAAAGGGGTAGGTTCTTGTTGAGGTCACTAGTACAAAAAAAAAATGTGACTACGTGACTAAAACGTTTAGTCTCGTGACTAAAACATTTAGTCTCATGACTAAAATGTTTAGTCATGTGACTACAACTGATCAAATTCTACTAATTTTTTAAACTTCACAAGTATAAATGACTAATTTGGTCATCAGGTAAAATCACAAGGTTAGACAAATTAAAAATGACTAAATAATTAGTCACCTAAACAAAAATGACTAAATAAATGACCAAATAAATGAATAAATAATTACTCACCAATAATTAGTCACCTAAACAAAAATGACTAACTGAATGATTATTATTCATGTATAATAACATTTGATAATATCATAGACTTATATACTTAGAATTTCTATTTCACCAATAATGTTTGTTGACAATTAAGATTATTGCATGAGAAATCCATCTACACCTGTCTCATGCCATAAA
Organism: Thuja plicata; assembly: GCA_018584345.1. Lineage (NCBI taxonomy): Eukaryota > Viridiplantae > Streptophyta > Pinopsida > Cupressales > Cupressaceae > Thuja > Thuja plicata. Next base: position 2,291,953 of record MU225068.1, read on the forward strand.
TCTAGCTTTCAATTTATTTCAAAATTAATCAATAAACAAATATTAGAGATAGAATCACAAGGAATAGTTACCATCAAATAAATTTTTTGTCATGGTTTATTGTTTTGAAGTGGTATCTCATCTCACACCTAAAAACATTTGACTCATATAATATTATATGTTCATATCAAATCAGATTTTGTTTTCCCTTAAACATGTTACCTATATCATTGAACGTAGTATACCACCATACCAAGGAAATCCATGACTGGATCAGCCTTTTTATGCATGTCTAACAAGAAGGCTCTCTATTTTGCAGGTCTTGATATTTTCCTATATTTTTTTTTTTCCTTTAGTCCTCTTAGTAGAAATGAGTGCTATAAATATGCACTTCTATAAGGATGGAACCATGGGCCAATAGTTTGTAATTATTTACATGCCATGTACATTTTAAAGAGATATTGTTTTCTTTATCAATTACACTGACAAGTTAACATCATGCATGTATGTGTAAATTGTAGAACCCAAAGAAATGCTAGAGTTAATGACCAATCCTGAGTATATTCTCTTATCCATTCCCGATTTAATGACCAATGGGAATTCTATCCATATCAAAACTATTTCCTGTTCTTATCACTACTCTCATTTAAATAAGAGTAACATGAAAAGACTTTTTATCATTCTCTAACTATGGAATTTGACAATACATATTTCTCTTGTAGCTTATTTATAGATCCCTCTTTTGACAATCATTAGAGAACCAAGATATTCCTTTATCCTTCTTTCAATACTAATGAATTTTATTTCATATGTGTCTATGTTCACCCAAGTTTTTGGGCAAAGATTGCATGGCACGATGGGACATTTTTCCAGAATGGGATAACTTTTGGGCTATTTATGGGGATGGCGGGACATGTTTCCAAGTTTTGACTATAAAATGATAAAAACATATAAAATATATGGTTGTCTCTTATCAAAAGATGCCCCTAGTTGTTCTGTATCAAAATCGCAGCTTAGGTTTGAGTCACTTCTAGAATAAGGGGCCATCTCAGGCAATGGAACCCTGATTCCCTGAGTGCTTGAAAGTTTTGGGCATGGGGATGGGGAGTAACAAGGCATGGAATGTATCTTTGCAGAGAACTGATATTTTTATATGAAAACAAATAAAATATCAAAAATTTCAATTTAAGTACACAAGTAAAGACCAAGAGTATTTTAATGACTCATGTTAATTAATTGAGATATTTCTGGAATTCCAAAGATATTCAAGTGTTCAATAAGCATATGCATCAAAAAGATGAATATGATTTTCAATTTTTTCTTTTAAGATAATATTTTTAAAAATTGTGAAAGTATCTTTAACAAAAGAGTCCTCTTGAATATTTCTAAAGAGAATAGACTCTGATCTCTAATATGTTGGCTTCATGGTGATAGTCCAGTTAGTAATAGAGTACTGGATGAAAGAAACCTAGTTGGATTTGTTGGAATCATTTCTTGTTGCACCAAAAGCTCAAAATGTCAATGCCCGATGCAAATGCTAGATTTAACCTGATCCACGGGAGGTGGTTAAGCCATGTCACAAATATCCAAGTAGGTTTTGACCACCAAGTCAACAATCTCCCCCTCAATAATGGATGAGCCTTCAACACCCACTGAAGGAAGACTCAAACCCCTAACCCATGGATTCAATTTTTTGAACCATTTTCCATTGCACAAAAATTTGAAACCATCAATGCCCGATATAATCACTAGATTTAACCCGATTCACGGGAGGCGGTTAAGCCATGTCACAAATCTCCAAGGAGGTGCTGACCACCAAGTCAACATGATTTTCCTTAATATGTTCTTTTAACTATGTGAAAATATTTTTAAATATAGTTGGACCTTGTGTGAAAATGGCCCTTGCTTTAGATGCATGTTTGAGCTTTTTTTGGACCCTTGGAATCCTACTTTTGTAGGAGATACTCTCAAAGAGAAGTCTTTTTTTGTTTTTATAATCTTTGTCTAGTTAAGAAAAATGATTGTTTATTAATATTTTATACTGAGATATCTAGCAAGATTGTGAGAGTCGATCTAGAGCTGGTTGGACATTATCATAGATTTGTCAAGTTGTGAATACATTTGGACATTTGTAATGAATGAATGAAATATTTTAATAATGTACATAAAACCAAAGCAATCTATGAGACCATGAGAAACAAAAAAAGAGTAGCATACAAGGCTCACCCCAAGACACAAGTTCATCAAAGCTTTATAATATTTGTAAACTCCTCTTGATGTCAATTTTTTTCAATCAATCCAATCTATAATAAGGCAAGTCTTATCTGGGAGCAATTCTTGGTTCCAGTATATTGGTTATAATTTATGTCTTAATTTTCAATGTTTTAGAAATCAGAAGAAGAAAATGGGTCTGATGTTTGGCCTTCATCTACCACCTTCAAATATTCCTAGAACCTTGATTCAAAGAAGTGACTCCTTCATCTTCGTTACATGTTTTGGCATTGACTTGACTATCTTTTCATGAAATCACAACTTTTATATCTTGCCATGAACTACATTTCTAATGATTATCTCTTTCAGTGTATGAAAGTCATGTAATCCATCTTTTGCCTCTATATGCTTGAAACATTGCATACCATCATGGCCTCAGTGTTCCATGATGGCATGAAAGGAGTGACTATCTTATTATCCCTGTCCTGAAGACTGAAACTCATATCCCTACTTTTGTTGTCTTGACTATCCTAAGGGCGTCTTTTCCCTTTATCACTACTATTCGACCTATAAGTCACTTCTATGACTCAATATACCCCTTTTTTCAACTCATACATTTGACTATCTTTACTTCTAAAACACTGTCTCATCTTCATGTACCTTTTTTATTCCTCCTCTTTATACTTACAAACACCCACTTTTGTGCCTATCTGTGTTACAAGACTTCAATGTTGCTCTCAACATATTATTTCTCATAGATATGACATATGAATGTCATATCATATTCATAACTATCTTTTACTATGACCATACTCTTATCCTTTATCACTTTCATAGAAGATACAAGCTTCATTAATGTTTCTATGTTCCTTTCATCACACTCTACATAAAGGATCATTTAAAGACATTTTTTAAGATGAAATTAATATTTTGTCTTTTAAATACTCAAGTTATCATTTTAATTATCAAAAATAAAAAAATGAAAACTATTTTTATTGTCTTAAATTAAGAATTAATTTTAAAAAAATCCATGCATTTTAGATTAGGCGGTAAGTGGCAAAGAAAGGCAGGAAGTAAATTTTTAAAAGAAAATCCAAGGATTTGAAAATAGAAATTAATGGAACTGTATTTTGGGTTTGTAGAATTGGCTCCTAAACACATTTCTTGTCCACTAGATCTATGACTTAATGTCAGTATGCACCTAGGGTAGTAGTTGGCTTAGGAACAAGCTCTCTCCATGGATGCCATGATTGTTGGGATAGTGCAGAAATAGTTGGGGGAAAGTCTTTAGAAGTTTTTGAAAAAATGAAACTTCTAGCGAATGCAATTGATAGAAGTAAAGACAAATCCAACAAACTTTGTCAGTGCTTACCCTACCTATGATAGAATGGGAAATTTTAAAATGGTTATATTCTTTCATTCAAAAAAGAGGGGGGATTTTGTTCAAAGCTATATATGTTCAATCGCCTCAGAGGCGTGTCAAGGAATGATGTGAATACAAGATTTTCACAAACTAGATTTTTTGAAAACATTTAAGAAACTCATGAAAATGTAATCTTTAGGTTTGGAGTAGGGTGGGAATATCCCCCCTGGCACAGCCATTGGCACATGAGCCTTAGCTTTTCAATTCCTCAAAGATTTGTCATCTCATGGAAAGCTATGATGAGAGAGACATAGAGATGGATTTGTTGAAAGGGCAGAAAAACTATGAAGCATATGAAAAGATGATTTCTTTAACCCTTGTTAGTATCTTCTCTATATATGAATTCACCAAAGGCTTGCAAACTATTGATAGAATGCCTTAAAGAATCATGGTCTCATGGAACCCCATGTTTGCAAGATATGCCCAAAATGGATTTGTTTAAAAATTCTTAGAAGCTTTCAAGAAAATCGGGTTCCAGGTGTAATTATGAATTCCACAGCCTTTGTCAACATAATGCAACTAGCTTTCTTACAGAAAAGACACGCTGGTCTGATTACTATGTGAAGGTTAAATGTTTGCACTTTGTTTTGAATGCTTGCATAATAAATTAATGTTTTGTTTTGGCATTATTCATTCTCATTCTGGGTAAAATCTTTGATCTATTTTATTATAGGTCAACAACCATCTTTGATTTGTTTGAAGATGTTGCAAAAGGGATAAAAAATAAGGTATGAAATTAACATATTTCTCAATGATTTTATTGAAGAATTTAATTGCACTTTCACAATCAATTTGTAATCATTATTGCTTAATACAATGTATGTTTGGTTCCTTTGATGAAATATTAGTTTGAATCTGATGAATGTTTGGCAGTACTAGGAGGAAAAATCAAACATAAAAGATGCTATGAAGGAAGGAAAGGTGTGTCTTTTGTGCTTGGAGAGTTTCCATGGAATGTAAAATATATTGTAATATTTTTTATGTAATGATTGCAACTCACAGTAACATTACCATTAGCATGGAGTCTTGACAAGTTCAAAGCCTCTATTAGTGAAGTATATGATTTGGATGCTGCATCTAAAACAAATCTTAAGGCTTTTTTTGGTTCTTTTTGACACAATTATTCTGGCATTTAAAAATATTCAAGTCATTCAAACGTGCAAAAAATAAGACAGTAAAAACTATGGAAGCACAACTACTCTCACTCTAGATACCTTTTGTAAACACTATGGAAGCACAACTACTCTCACTCTAGATACCTTTTGTAAAAAACTATGGAAGAAAAACTAATCTCACTCTAGATACCTTTTGTAAAAACTATGGAAGCAAAACTACTCTCACTCTAGATACCTTTTGTAAAAACTATGGAAGCACAACTACTCTCACTCTAGATACCTTTTGTAAAAACTATGGAAGCACAACTACTCTCACTGTAGATACCTTTTGTAAAAACTATGGAATCACAACTACTCTCACTCTAGATACCTTTTTTAAAAACTATGGAAGCACAACTACTCTCACTCTAGATACCTTTTCTAAAAACTATGGAAGCACCTACTCTCACTCTAGATACCTTTGTAAAAACTATGGAAGCACAAATACTCTCACTCTAGATACCTTTTGTAAAAACTATGGAAACAAAACTACTCTCACTCTAGATACCTTTTGTAAAAACTATGGAAGCACAACTACTCTCACTCTAGATACCTTTTGTAAAAACTATGGAAGAAAAACTACTCTCACTCTAGATACCTTTTGTAAAAAAATATGGAAGAAAAATTACTCTCACTCTAGATACCTTTTGTAAAAACTATGGAAGCACAACTACTCTCACTCTAGATACCTTTTGTAAAAACTATGGAAGCACAACTACTCTCACTCTAGATACCTTTTGTAAAAACTATGGAAGCACAACTACTCTCACTCTAGATACCTTTTGTAAACACTATGGAAGCACAGCTACTCTCACTCTAGATACCTTTTGTAAACACTATGGAAGCAAAACTACTCTCACTCTAGATACCTTTTGTAAACAACTATGGAAGAAAAACTACTCTCACTCTAGATACCTTTTGTAAAAACTATGGAAGCACAACTACTCTCACTCTAGATACCTTTTATAAAAACTATGGAAGCACAACTACTCTCACTCTAGATACCTTTTGTAAAAAGTATGGAAGCACAACTACTCTCAGTCTGGATACCTTTTGTAAACACTATGGAAGCACAACTACTCTCACTCTAGATACCTTTTGTAAACACTATGGAAGAAAAACTACTCTCACTCTAGATACCTTTTGTAAAAACTATGGAAGCACAACTACTCTCACTCTAGATACCTTTTTTAAAAACTATGGAAGCACAACTACTCTCACTATAGATACCTTTTTTAAAAAGTATGGAAGCACAACTAATCTCACTCTAGATACCTTTTGTAAAAACTACGAAAGCACAACTACTCTCACTCTAGATACCTTTTGTAAAAACTACAGAAGCACAACTACTCTCACTCTAGATAACTTTTGTAAAAACTACGGAAGCACAACTACTCTCACTCTAGATATCTTTTGTAAAAAATAAGGAAGCACAACTACTCTCACTCTAGATACCTTTTGTAAAAATTATGGAAGCACAACTACTCTCACTCTAGATACCTTTTGTAAAAGCTATGGAAGCACAACTACTCTCACTCTAGATACCTTTTGTAAAAGATATGGAAGCACAACTACTCTCACTCTAGATACCTTTTTTAAAAACTATGGAAACACAACTACTCTCACTCTTGATACCTTTTGTAAAAACTATGGAAGCACAACTACTCTCACTCTAGATACCTTTTGTAAAAACTATGGAAGCACAACTACTCTCACTCTAGATACCTTTTGTAAAAACTACGGAAGCACAACTACTCTCACTCTAGATACCTTTTGTAAAAACTATGGAAGCACAACTACTCTCACTCTAGATACCTTTTGTAAAAACTATGGAAGCACAACTACTCTCACTCTAGACACCTTTTGTAAAAACTATGGAAGCACAACTACTCTCACTCTTGATACCTTTTGTAAAAACTATGGAAGCACAACTACTCTCACTCTAGATACCTTTGGAATCTTTTGTTGTTGTTTTTGTTCTTCCTTCTCCAAATCATAGATATACTCTTTCCATATTAAAAAACCATATTAATGGCTAAGATAACAAAACAAACTGGCTAGAAAAATGAGTAACATGGAAATCAATGTCACTTGGAGAATCTCCAACCAGTCTATTTTGTCTAGTGTTGAGTAGCTCTCATCATTCACTAGCCTATTTTGAACTTTCCTCCATTGAGTATTGGCCTAAAAATTAAACATCAAACCATCAATCACTCTAATAAATCTCATAATTTAACATATCCATAAAACATTTTGAGACAAAGTTTAAGGTGTGCACCTTAATGAAATTACAAGATTCCAAAAAGGCTCTATAGTCAATAATATTTGTACTTATCTCTTCTTGTGCCTTCTCCCATTCCTAAATTATGTGATTCCTCACATAATGTTATTTTTCATAATAATTGACACTATACATACATAATGATAAAATCTCTTCATAGAGAGGGCGTATCATGATAAAAGTGTAATCAACAGCTGCAATATCATACTGTGGTTCAGTTGCTCTAATTTTGTGGATGACAGACCTTCAACAAAGCAATAGATTCCTTCTATATTGATAAGTAAACCAAGGGAACAAGAAACAACCTTCATATTTAGGAGCTAAGAAGGATGATCTTTTGTGAATAGCGTCCAACTTTTTTGTATATCTAACATTTGAATTGCATAAATCTAAACAAATCTGCTTCATTCTCATTAATGGTCAAAATTTAAAATCTACTAAATACTTATGCCTATTACCATGTTTTAACTTTTCACTTTAGACATAAGTAATTAGCTACTACTGGGAAGTCTAAAGGAACATATTTTGGCCAATCATTCCTTTAGTTAACTATCTCAACTTCTTATACTCAATACTATTTTGAATAACTTTGACATGAGATAATTGATGATGTAATCTAATTGGCTGGGTCTATTTCACTCCTAATATTTTCCACATCTTGAAAACCAAAGGAGGCTCAAATTTAAAACTATGCATTTACACATAATACGAATTATCATATAAAAGTTAGGAAATTGGCAAACCAAGTTCCATAGTTCATCCCTAACACCCTTCAATCATCTTCATGGGCCAATTTGATATGAATTGGAATGCATTCTACTTAAAAATGTTGTCGACACAAAATTAAAATAAAAAAATATAAATCTAAAAAATTCATGTTGTTTTGAAAACATAATGTTGTGCATTGAGTTTGACTACAACCTGCTACCTCTAACCAAATCATAATATTGATACTTGAACAAGAAAATAGTCGAGACCAATGTTCTTGAACACTGGTAAGAAAAATAAATTCTCTGACAGAATCTGAAGACATTATAAACTTAACAGAGATCGCAAATAATTATAATTTTGATTATGGTAGAGCTCAAGGCAATTGAAATCATCCAAAAATAGGAAGCTTTTTATCTAGAGAAAAGATTCCCACTTTTGTCCTTTTGGGGTCATGATTTATTTCTAGATAGTGGATGCATCTGTTCATTGTTGCACAATGTAGAAGAATAACTAGTTATTGTAAAATAATGCTTAATACAAAAAAATAAAATATCATAGTTCTAGGACAAAATAATATTAAACAAATTAAAACCCACAATTGTATCTCAATCAAGTTCCCAGTCCATAATTTTTTTCCTCTAACACATCTTATTTTCTAATAAGACATACAAGAAAAACCATAAATAAGCTTGTCCCACCATCAATGAAGCCAACTCTAAACTGGGAGGACAATACATTTTTTTCCTCTAACACATCTTATTTTCTAATAAGACATACAAGAAAAACCATAAATAAGCTTGTCCCACCATCAATGAAGCCAACTCTAAACTAGGAGGACAACAAATTTTAATAGATAACCAATGGTAACCATATTTGAAGATTATTTGAAAATAACTTCAATTCTTTAAGACTCCATTGATTTACATCTCCAACAAAAGTATGTTAGGTTAAAAATAGAATAATAAAAGATATCTTAATCCAATACATCTATCCAAATTGATATATTAGAATGAGAATAATATGGCAAAACAAAAATTCAACATGATATTGTATCTGTTAGTCTACAAGATGAGAAACATTGATACAAAGAATATTATACTCTTCAATAATTTCCCACTACAAATACAAGATAAAACCAATTTAAAACACTATAATTCTTCAGACCATTATAATGAATTAGCAAGCTTCAAATAGAAAAATCCATGCAAGATTTTTGTATCAAAATTTTACATCACACTCCATAAAATAACAAAAGCAATTCACAAACACTTCTAATATGAGACCAAACTTTCCGTCACATATCTCTTTGATACTAACACCTTACCAAGTAGAAACAATGTTATTTACATGAGAACCAACCAGTGGAATGTTCTTAAATTGATGTCATCCTACTTTGACAACATATTTCATTGGTCAAGTAGGTATAACATCTCAATTCTAGGCTTCCAACCATCAATAGTCTATAGAAACTTATAATGTTCTATGCAAACACTACTCTACAATTCCTTATTAAGAATCTACTAGATTATCTAGTTTTGGCATTCGTAAATTTAATATAAATGTTATGTTTGAATATAATACAGGGTCGCTAAAGTGTTTATAATAATGAAATATACAAAACCCAAATGCTTTCTATCTTTCATTGAATCAACATGCCAACAAAAATTTTAAAATCAAGATAAATATATAAGCAAATATATGATATGTTTTGTAATTTTAAACCTACAAAAAATATGGATCTTGCACTACTATTTTCGTGGGCTCCATTCATGTTCCACAATCTCAAATTAACGAGGGGGTTAGTAGAAATGATTTGCAATGTGGGAAATCAAGCAATTACTACTAAGAACAAAACTATGAACAATATAATGACAACAAATCAAGGAGGAATACAAACAAATGCAAACCACCAAAGGTCCCATCTTCTATTGTCTCTCTCTACTCCTGAAACTCTATGTGTGGTGCCCAGTATTAGTATCATCAGCATCTATGACTTTAGAGCATTAAGAATATGATATTGAATGTGTGATCACAAGAAGGCTTGATGCTTGAACCAACTGATAGAGTAATGGCACATGAAAGATTGAAATCCAAGATCCTTCAAATGTTTATGAAGGGTTGATTATATAGAATAGGGAAATGTTATGAACGGTTGAGATCAATCCCAGAGATTAAAGGATGAATGGTTGAGATAAAAGGGAACTAGAGAAGTCATCAGTAAACTCCACCTCCTCAACTTGGAGAGAGGAGATAAAGTTTCGTTAACTGAGCAACTGATTATGAGTTACCTTTTGAACTGAAGAGGTAATTTGGAGTTACCTTTTTGAACTGAAGAGGTAGGTGAAGGAATTCATGTAATCAGATATCTGATCAAGAGTTCTCTTTTTTGAACTAAAGAAAATATTTAATTGAATATTTAATTTATTTTTCTAATTAAAGAATTCAACATGTGAGATAATTGAATTCTTTTTGGTTTAGAATTGAATTATTGAATGAAATTAAATTAATTTAATTAGAGGAATTATTAAATAAGTTTAAGTATTTAAATTTAAACTTTAGGAAATTGAATTTAATAGATTAATGAAGATTAATCAATTAAGGTTAATTAATTAAATAAAATTAATTAATTATTTAATTAATGATTAAAAAACATTAATTAATAGATGAAAATTAGTGTTCTAATGTAAGGTCACAAGTATGTCCATTTTAGGTGTTTACATTTGCCCCTCTTTGATGCATTGTGGCTTGTTGCATTGTGTCAAAGAATCATTGTTATAATCCTACCCCAACTTGCCCCTGTTGGTTTCTTTTTATGTTGTAATAAAAACAACAACCTCCTCTTCTTCTTATGTCTATTTTTATAGAGGAGCCACATCTAAATACTGGTTCATGTAAGAAAAGGGCCAACTAACAAGCACTCTAACCAATACTTCTACTCTTTAGGTCCTGCTACACCAAGGGGGGGATACCCTAAACTACCTTCTGATATTTCTTATATGGTATTATCAAGCAGTAATCTCACAATGACTCAACATAACCGAGAGATACTAGATAACTGGCTAATTACCCATTGATCATCAACCAAGTAATGGAGCATGAGATAAGAATACACAACAAACTTGCACAAATGTAAACTTAATAGATTTCAATGTTTCTTTATAGGAAAACACAACCAATATAAAACTAGATATGCAATACTACAAAACTTGTCAGCTTTAGATGAGTGCTTTATCCATTGGGCTACACTCTGACTCAGATACAATATACTGAAATTACTATTCATCAAAGATTATAGATCATAACACATTTATCCCAAACCCCAACTACTAATAGAATCCTAGCATATGTCAAATGAATCTATGCATTAATAAGAGCCTAATTTAATCTGATCGTAGATTAGAACTCTCAAATAAGTACATAAACATAGATAAAGACTATGTTAATGAATCAGAAAATTCATAACTCATAAGACACATAACACAGGAGATATTGGAATCAGGATCTTTGTATTAAATTTAGAGAATCATATTTCAATATACAAAAAGTACTCAGAGATAACCTCTTCAATAACCTACAAAAGATCTCTCAGCTTTATTTCTAATTTCTTACAGCTATCTAGTACAAACTATACTATATTTCCCCTTTGACTGAAACTTTAAAAACTGTTTACAATCCAAAATTTCCATCCCTTTCCAATGATCTTGGGAATCCTTTTATAGAATAGGATTGTAACAAGCTATAGATCATTTGGAATAAGGACAAAACAAATGACTTAGTAAAAAGACAAAATAACCAATGAAGTGATAACCACTTTTGTTACAATAGATATTTAACATGTTTTGTCTTCTGATTGCTTGGTACTTGTAACTACTTAAAATTTGTTTAGAAGAAGCCACTTGGAGTCTGTTGTCTTTGATATTGATGATGTAGAATCTTCATCTTTCCCTATCTCATCCAATCTGTTGGGCATCATTGTTATTTACTACCTCTTGCATATTATCATCTTCTTCTTGATCAACTATAATGTACTTGTCCTTCTAGGAGCTAAACACTGTATCAATGGCCAAGCGAAGCTAATGACTTCATCCCTTTTCTGTTGATATCATTCTAGTTGACACTTTCCTTCTCAATCTCTTCTGACCAAAATTCAAAAAATTCTCTCACTTTACCGACTATCTCAACAGTTTAAACAAACAACAGTGTGCTTTCCAGAGTAATAATGCTATTGGTTCTTATTGCCAACACCTCATTCATTTGTCTGTGCCATAGTCCTTCATGTTTTATATCACCACTCTTCTTAAAAATACTAGGAAATATCTCATATCAATCCTTTGAATATTCTTTCTTCAAAGCCATTATCTTCCTAATGATGATGTTCCTTCTTATGTCCATGTCCATTAGCAATTTGACACATTTATAAGTATCGGTCAAAATAATGTCAACATTTTTTTCCCTTTTGGATGTGGTATGAAATAATTTCAATTCTCCTCTCTTTCCCTTCCATCTATCCACCATTTGATCCCATTTGTCCTTATCTGCATTGTATTCACTCAATATGCTGACAATTTTTTTCCCTTGTGAATAAATGGCAATATGAACTAATTCCTGAGTGCAATGCCTGAGGGTGGAATGTATCTTATCAACATACTTCTATTTTACCCATGCCTTTGCTTCTTTAAATGTTTCAGATTGTTCAACCCAATTCTTCTTTGATTGTTCTAGCTTAGTTCTTTCAATAATTAATCTTGCTTTCTCTTGCTCCAATTCTTCTTGTCTGGTGAGATTTGATGGCAGGGGAGAAGGAGGGTAAGTTATGATTGGGCTTGATGATGATGTATGGTGAGGCTCATGTGTAATCATCCTTTTACAAACAAACTAAACTATTTTCTTACCTTCCTGGATGTCAATCTTCTTATCCTTTTCAATGGACTTTATCTTCTCATTGTTATAAGCCTTCATGACTACCTCATACTTTTCCATCAGGATTTTGAGTGCATATTCTTGTTTCTCATCTACCTTCAAGCTCAATTTTTTTGTTTCTAGAGTAAGGTTAGCTACTTCTACCCCTAAGGTGTCTGCTACTCTTCTCACTATGAGGCTTCCTACATGTTCAGCCTGATCACCTTCACCAGATACCTTATGGATCTTTCTTTTTATATACCAAATAGCAAGGGCTACATGATATTCAATGAATTTTACTCCCTTAGATTCTTGTCTTTCCTCTGTATCAGTAGTATGGATAGTTTTGGTCTCCTTTCTCACAACATAAAAAACAATAGCATCTGTAAGATCCCAGTCTGGAAGTATCAATACTCCTTCCTTCTTAACCAATTCCCTTCCTTCTTAAGGAGTTATCTTATCAAATCTAGATATCATTTCTTGTTTTATTTCATTTTCAATCTCTTCTTAACTCCTTGTAGGTTGTTCCTTATGCCTCTATTGGAATTTTTCTTTTAATTCATTTAGGTGGATTCTCCATAAGAATTGTAAAAATGCCCTAGCTTTGACAAAATTTTCATTAGAAAGAAACTTGTCACTGACTTGTTGTGTCAAGGGGTCCAATTCCTTACCACCATATTCTGCAATAGTTAGATCCAGTGAAGCATTTTTCGGAGCTTCAGGTACCCCTTCTTGTAATTATTTGGCTATGACACATATTTTTCCAGCATCTCCCATTTGTAACAATTGTTCTGCTACACCTTTCTCATCAATAAAGAGTGGAGATTGGGAAGGAGAGTATATATTTTCCTTTTGTTGTTGTTGTTCTCCTTCTATCCTTTTAATTTTTGGGGATGGCAATGATTGAGTGTTTGAATATAATGGCCTTTTCCCCTATGGATCTAGGGTCTTCTCAGCTTTTGGAAAGACTATACTATACCCTCTCCTTTGGTATACAACATATTTCCCTGGGGGAAAATTCCTAATAGGAACTAGGATGCTCATCAATTCTTTCACTCTTTTTGGTTCTATTTGTAAGATGTTAGCCCTTTTCTGATTTAATGCCTGCATGATGTCTTCAAACATCTCCATTAAAGATTTCATCTTTTTAGCCCAAGGCTGACAATATTTTAATGGGTCATATAACTTATCAAAGTGTTACACAAAGTCTAGGCTCTTCTTATATGCTAGCCATTTTCCATTTTTATCTCTTGCTCTATCAGATAAAATTCATTTTTGATCACATCTTCAGGAAAGTTGAATCGATGGTTCAGTACTAGGCATCATGTTTTCTCCCAGAACATATCTTTAATAAAAGCTTCCAAATTAGCACATCTTGATACTGCATTATTCAAATGATAAGGGGCCATATATGTTTCTAGGTGTTTCCATCCTCCCTTTGTAATAATGAATTGATGGACAACTGTGATTGTGGGAAAGATGGTTCCTTTCCCTCTTCCTGTTAATGCTTCCTCCTGTAGACCTCCAATTTGCCTTATTATTTCTTCCAATCCTAGCTTAACATGCACTCTGTAAGGTAATATATTAGGGATTCTCCTGAAGCCATAAATTCTAAATATTGTTGATACTGGGTAAAGAATAACATCTCACCAATTATGTACTATTTTTAGTTCCTACCTATATTACTTAGGCCTCAATAGTTGTAAAAGTGTCAAAGGCATTCTAGGATCATCAGTCAGCAATAATGCCCTAATTCTAGTAGCAAAACATGTATCAAAATTAATATAACTTGCTTCTTTGTTATCCCATGACATGTCTGCATTCCATAAATGTACTGGCATATCCTCATCATCTTTGACTTTTGTCAATTCCATCTCCTTTTCAAAGTAATCCGCCTCTTTGAGTAAAAACATGTGCATTAGTAGGGATTACCATGCAAAAGGCTTAGTCACTTTTTTGTCCTAGATGCCTATTAAACCTTCATGTATTAGGTCTACAACATATGGAGAAAAATAAAAAATTATTGCCAAATGAGGATGCAAAATTGGTACCATCATGAACATATAGTGGATGGGCATTTCTTTTTCTTCATCATCACCATAGATTTGACACAAAGCCCTATATACTCCTCTGGCCTTTGAAGTAAAGTAGTCCAATTTGAAAGGTTCCTTGGTATTTGGCCCTACCATGATCAAATCCCCAATTTTGTTAAAATATTCCTTTAAGGGTTCACTTCTAAAATACTTCCTTTGGTCTTGATACACTTATGTAAACTCTTTGAAATCAATTTTTTCCATAGGGGTATCCTCATCACTCAACTTAAAAAACTTCCCTAATTTCCTCTGTAGTTATACTAACCATAATGTGTCCATCCTTGTCTCTGATCACCCTAGCTATTTTTTCATATTTGTCAGCTATTTGCATAAGCATGTCTATATCCATGAAAACCCCAAGCACAAGTAATTTTCCCACATCAAATTTCCATAAATTAGTATTCAGGGCATAAGCATTTCTCTGGCCAAAAATTACCTTGAACAGACTGAGATGAGTCATTCCCATACTTGCATCCCTAGCCCGCTGTCCCAAATCATACAAACCTTCACCAATTTTTAAACATGGACTCTTAGGGACCATTTATTTAATTTTTGTTGAATCATTGGTTGTCCTAGTCAATTGCTACAATAGGTCATCACATAAATTTCTTTCTCTGTAATCTATTTTACCCTTAAATTCTCTCCTAGGCGACATCTTGAATTTAGGATCTTTATAAATCTAATGATTCAACAATTTTGATAACAGAATCTAGTCACTGAAAGCCCTAATATTTCTTTGGACCTTAGAATTCAGAAAGACTTGCATCGTAAATTCACCTGTTATGCAAACAACTTAGGAGTTAGAACATGATCACTGCAGCTTTGTTTCACTCCACAAAATCAAAAATTATGCCAAGTAAGAATTGAATGATCGATCACATAGAAATCTCATCAATTATGAGCATTAAATTCTTACTGTATAAAATAAACATTCACCATTACTTCATCTGAGTTCAAAATCTCACGGCTAACGGTTCAAAACTGCTAATTTAACTCCTTTGAAACATGACCATCGATCCTAACAACTTTACTTCACATTGGATGGCACACAATGAGTCTTTTACAATATTCATCTCTTTAGAAACATGTCACAATGACGTGCTCCCTCTAAGATTATACTTCATGCACTTTTGATATGAGGCTTTATGCCCACTGTTAAATCTTTCTGAAGATGCTTTCACTTTATCTTACTTTATGCTGACAGAGGGTCCCAACACTTAGGACACATGTCACCATGATGCATTCCCTTAATTGTTATAGATCTATCACTTTATTCTCTAGGATTTACACCATTTTTCCAATATTTTATGATCCTCATTGCCTTTAACCAACTTTATGACCCGCGACTTTGATCTGCAGGGACACATGGCAACACCTTGCAATGCCTTAATGGCTAAAATCACATCACCTTTTATTGGAGGCTTTGCGCCAACCATTAGATCCCTCTTAACTTATCTTATCTTTACTCAACTATCTTTCCACTAACCATAGTCTTCAACTTGCTTAGTTGGACACATATCACCACAACGCATTCCCTTAAAGCTTATCCTCTCATTATCTTTTCATTGAGGATTAACATGAGCCATTAGATATTTTTGAAGATGTCATCTATTTATTTAATCTTTAATTACCTTGCAGGGCCCACTAGATGCCAGGTGTCACCACGACACTTTCCCTTAAAGGCTATTTTATCCGTATCTTTACCATAAGGCTTTGCACCGACCATCAGATCAAATCTGATTTATAATCTATTTAATAGTTTCCTTTTATATTGGAATAGAAACAACAACAACCTCTTCCCTTATGACTATTTTTTGTAGAGGAACCACCTCCAAATATTTGTTCATGCAAGAAAAGGACCAACTGACAAACACTCTCTTAATACTTCTACTCTTTAGGTCCTGCTACACCAAGGGGGGGATACCCTGTTATACATATTGATATATCAAATTTGGTACTATCAAGCAATAATCTCACAATGACTCAACATGACTAGGAGATACTAGATAATTGGCTAATTACCCATTGAACATCAACCTTGAAATGGAGCATGAGATAGAAATTGTAACAAACTTACACAAATGTAGACTTAATGGATTTTAAATTTTTTCTTATAGGAAAACACAATCAATGTATAACTAGATATGCAATAAAACAAAACTTGTCAGCTTCAGATCAGTGCTTTATCCATTGGGCTATATTCTGACTTAGATACAGTATACTAAAATTAATGTTCACCAAAGATTTCAAATCATAATACAACCATCCCAAAACCCCTACTACTAATAGAATCCTAGCATGTATCAGATGAATCTATGCATAAATCAGAGCCTAATTTAATATGATCCTAGATCAGAACTCTCAAGTAAGTACATAAACATAGAGAAAAATATGCTAATGAATCATAAAATTCATAACACATATGACACATAACACAAGAGAGATTGGAATATGGATCTTTGTATTAAATTCAGAAAATATTATTTCAGTATACAAAAAGTACTTAGAGTTAACCTCTTCAATAACCTACAAAAGATCTCCCAACTTTTCATTTCTAACTTCTTACACTATCTAGTACAAATTATACTATCTTTTCCCTCTTGACTGAAAACTTTACAAATGGTTTACAATACAAATTTTCCAGCCCTCTCCAATGATCTTAGGAATCCTTTTATATATTATGATTGCAACAAGATTCAGATCATTTGGAATAAGGAAAAAATCAATGACTCACTAAAAAGACAAAATAGCTAATGAGTGATAACCACTCTTGTTACAATAGATATTTGACAAATTTTGTCTTTTAACCACTTGGTACTTGCAGCTGCTTCAAAGTTGTTCAGCATGAGCCATCTAGAGTCTATTGTCATTAATGTTGGTGATGTAGGATCTTCACTCTTTAATTGTATCATCCAATCTGTTGAGATTCATCATCCACTTGCATTTCATCACCTTCTCTTGGATCAACTATTATGTACTTGTCTTTCCAAGAAGTGTACACCTCATCACTTAGCCAGCTGAAGTTAAGGACCTCATCCTTTCTACTGTTAATCTCCCTCCAAGTGGCATTTGCCTTCTCAATTTCTTGTGACCAAAATGAAAAAATGCTCTAGCTTTACCAACTATCTCAATGGTCTGAACAAATACTAGTGTACTTTCCAGTGTAATTATTCTATTGGTCCTTACTGCTAATACTTCATTCATTTGTCAATGCCATAATGATTCATCTTTAATATCTCCATTTTTCTTAAAGAGATTTGGGAACATCTCATACTTGTCCTTTGAATATTCCTTTTTCAGGGTCATTACTTTTCTTATGACAATGCTCCTTCTTATGTCCATGTACATGAACAATTTTACACATTTATGAGTTCTAGTTAAAACAATGTCAACATTGTTCTCCTTTTTGCAATTGGTGTGGAAGAACTTCAATTCTCCTCCCTTTCCTTTCCATATATTTACCAATTCATCCAAATTATCTTTGTTTGTATTGTATTCATTCATCATGCTGACAATTTTCTTTCCTTGTGCATAAATGGCAGTAGGAACCAATTCATGAGTACAATGCATGAGGGTGTTATATATTTTATCTGCATATTTTTGTTTCACCCATGCCTCTGCTTCTCTGAAAGCTGTAGACTATTCAACCATTCTTTATTTTGTCTCTCTAGCTGTGTTCTTTCAATAATCAATCCCACTTTTTCTTGTTCCAACTCCTCTAGTGTGGCTGGGTTTGATGGTGCCACAGAAGGAGGATAAGTGATGACTAGGCTTGATGATGAAGGATGATGGGGATCCTATGTGATCATCCTCTGAGGCACAAATGGAACCTTTTGTATTCCCTCAAGGAAATCAATTCTATTGTCCTTCTCAATAGATTTAATCTTCTCATCATTGTAGGCCTTCATGACAATCTCATATTTCTCTGTTAGGCTTTTGAATGCCTCTTCTTGTCTCTCAGCTACCTTTAAACTCAATTTTGCAATTTGTAGGGAAAGGTTAGCTACATCCACACCTGATGTATCTAAGACTCTTCTCACAATAAGGCTACCTTCCTATTTAGCTTTATCATCTTCATCAGATACCTTATGGATTTTCTTTCTCACATGCCACATGACAAGGGCTACATGATATTCACTAAATTTCACTCGCTTAGATGTTTGTCTTTCCTCTATCTCATTAACATAGAAAGTCTTTGTTTCCTTTCTCACAACATCAAAGACAATGGCATCTGCAATATCCCACTCTGGAAGTATCAGTACTCCTTCCTTCCTTACTAGTGCCCTTCCTTCCTCAGGAGTTATATTTTCAAACTTGGATATCATTTCCTATTTTATCTCATTTTCAATCTCTTCCTTACTCCTTACAGGTTGCTCATTTTTTTTGTTGGCATTTTTCTTTAAATTCATCTATGTGGGTTCTCCATAAAAACTGTAAGAATGCCCTGGCCTTGACAAAATTGTCATCATAAAGAAATTCATTATTGGCCTATTGAGTCAAGGGGTCCAATTCCTTCCCACCATATTCTGCAATAGTTAAATCTAGTGAAGCATGCTTTGGAACATCAGGCACCCCTTCTTGTAGTTCTTGGGCTATGACAATTATTTGTCCAAATCTCCCATTTGTAGCAACTGTTCTGCTATTGCTTGTTCAACAATACATAGTGGATATTGGGAAGGAGAATATACATTTTCCTGTTGTTTCTATTCTTCTTCTACTCTTTTCCTTTTGGGGGATGGTAATGATTGGTTATGGGGTTCTAATGGCCTCTTCTCCTTTGGATCCAAGGTCTTCTCAGCTTGTGGCAATACTATATTGTACCCTCTCCTTTGGTAAACCACATATTTCCCTGGGGGAATATTTCTGGTAGAAGATATCCTTCTCATCATTGCCTTTGCCCTTTCTGGCTCTGTTTGTAAAATATTGGCCCTTTTCTGATTTAGTGCCTGCGTGATATCCTCAAACATCTCCATCAAATATTCTATCTTCTTTGCCCAAGGCTGAAAATATTTCAATGGGTCATACCACTTGTCAAAATGTTGCACAAAATTCAGGCTCTTTTGTATGCAGCCACTTTTCCTTTTTTATCTCCTGCTCTATCCTATCAAACTCATTTCTGATTATGTCCTCAGGGAAATTGAATTTCTGATTCAACACCAGGCATTTTTTTTTCCTTGAACATATCTTTGATGAAAGCTTCAGGGTCAACACATCTTGAAACTGTAGTACTCAAATGGTAAGGGGCCATATATTTATCTAGGTGTTTCCACCCTCCCTTTGTGATGATAAACTGATGGGCTATTGTAATTGTAGGAAAAATAGTTCATTTTCCTTTTCCTATTAGAGCTTCCTCTTGCAGACATCCAATCTATCTTATTATTTTTGCCACTCCTAACTTGACAGGTACTTTGTAGGGTAATATATAGGGGATTCCCCTAAAACCATAAACTTTGAAAACTATTGACACTGGGTAGAGAATGACATCTCCCCAATTATGCACTATTTTCAACTCAGGACTATATTCTTTAGTTCTTAGTAATTGCAAAAGTGTCAAAGGCATCCTAGGATCATCATTTAGAAATAATTCCCTAATTCTAGCAGCAAAATATCTATCAAAATTTATGTAACTTTCCTCCTTGTTGTCCCATGAAATATCTGCATTCCATAGTTATATAGACATTTCGTCATCATCTTTGACTTTTGTCAATTCCATCTCTCTTTCAAAATATTCTACCCCTTTGTATATAAACATGTGCATTAACATGGAATACCATGTGAAATGTCTGGTCACCTTGCTGTTTTGGATGCCTATCAATCCTTCATGTATCAAATCTGCAAGGTATGGAGAAAAATAAAAAATTATGGCCAAATGTGGGTGCAAAATTTTTACCATCATGAATATGTAGTGGATGGGCATTTCCTTCTCTTCATCATCACCATAGATCTGACATAAATCCCTATATGTTCCAATGGCCTTTGGGGTGAAATAGTCTAATTTGAAAGGCTCCTTGGTTCTTGGGCCTACCATGATCAGATCTCCAATTTTGTTGAAATATTCTTTTAATGGTCCATTTCTTAGATAATCCTTTTGTGCTTCATACACTTTTGTAAATTATTTGAAATCAATTTTATCCATTTGGGTATCTTCTCCACTCAATCTGAATACTTTCCTGATTTCTTCTGTAGTTATGTTGACCATGATATGTCCATCCTTATCTCTGACTACCATGGATATCTTGCCATACTTGTCTACTATTTGAATAAGCATATATATCCATGAAAACCCCAGACACTACTAACTTGCCCACATCAAATTGCCATATATTTCTATTAGGAGAAAAAGAATTTATCTGGCCAAAAAGTAATCTAAATAGAGCCAAACTAGTCATACCTATTCTAGCATCCCTAGCCCATTGTCCCAGATCATATAAAACCTCACCAATTTTCAAGTGTGGACTCTTAGGGACCCGTTCTTTGACTTTTGTCAAATCATTTGTCGACCTAGTTAATTGCTGTAGTAAATCATCACATACATTTCTATCTTGATAATTCACATGGCCCTTGAACTCTCTCCTAGGTGCCATCTTGAATTTAAAATCTTTATAGTCTAATGATTTAACAAATTTGACAGAATATAGTAACTACAAGCCCTAATAATTTTTTAGATTTTGGAATTCAGATAAAACTTGCACCAGAAATTTACCCATTCTGCAAACAGCCTGGAAGTTAGAATGTGATCACAGCAGCTCTCTTTTGCTCCACAAATTTGATAATTATGATAATCAAGAGTTGAATGATCAAACACATAACAATCCCATCACTCCTAAGCATTAAATTATTTACTGTGGAAGCACATGTTCGCCATTACTTCACCTGAGTTTAAACTCTCACGAAAAATGGTTTGAAACTGCTAAAATGACATCTTTGAATTATGACCGTCGATCTAGACATATTTTCCTTGCATCAGACGACTCACATCAATTATTTTACAAAACTCATCTCCGCAGATACATGGCAACACGTCGCAATCCCTCAAAGATTAATCCTTAGTCTTTTTCCATCATAGGCTTTGCACACACCGTTAGATCTTCTTGAATATGCTAACCCTTTACATTACTTAACACTGACAGAGGGTACCAACACTTAGGACACGCATCACCATGATGCATTCCCTGGATGACTGAAGGTTGATCACTTTATCCTTCAGTATTTATGCCATTTTTCTGATCTTGATTAACTTTTACTGTCTTCAACACATCTTTATGGCCTGCAGATTTGATCTCCTAGGACACGTGGTAAGGCATCACAATGCCTTAATGGTTAAAATCATTGCATCTTTTATTGGAGGCTTTGTACCAGCCATGAGATCTTCTTTAACCTGTGATATCTTTACCCAACCAGATTTATATTAACTGCAGTCTGCAACTTTCCTAGATGGACACGTGTCACAATGGTGCAATCCCTTAAAGGTTATCCTTCGGTCATCTCATCATTGCAGGTTAACACCAGCCATTAGATCTTCTCAGAGATTCTGTGTATTTACTAAATCTTTAATCACCCGCCAGACCCACTAGACACCACATGGCAGCATGGTACATTCCCTCAATGACTATTGTATGCACATCTTCATCATAAGCCTTTGCACCATCCATTGGATCAGATCTAAAATATACTTGATTTAACTTCATCTTCTCACTCATGTTTGGGCCTCTGAGGACACACATCACCATGGCCCGATCCCTTGAAGTTAACTCACCTGCATCTTTGGTATAAAGGTAATGCGTGAGCTGTTGGCTGAAAAAGCATCTACAAATATTCTTCAATCTGTATCTTAGATGTATGTGGTCCCTCCAAAGACACATGGCACAATGACATGTTTCCTTGAAGATTAAAATTCAATCACCTTCTCATTGCGGGAATGCACAAGCTGTTGGATGAAAACACATTAGATCAATAGATAATATTTTAATAAACTCTTACAGACTTTGAACTTAGGAAATAAATAAAGATCACGACATTAGGATACCCACAACTTAATGAACATGACCATCTTTTAAAAGGAGACATGCAATACATGACTTAAGTGGAAAAAAGTAACAGAGAATTAGAAACCACTTCAACAAATAGGGTTTTAAGACCTAATTTCACACTTAAAAACATGACAACAAGGGTTTCAATAATTATACAAGACCCTACTTCAGATACAAGCCATGGATCCATTGCTTTGGAAAAATTTTTAAACTATACCTAACAATCTCTTCGATCATGCTTGGACCCACTTATGAAATATGTCACCATGGTACATTCCCTTGATATTAATCCATTCACATCTATGATATTAAGGCAATGCACGGGCTGTTAGATTAAAAAGCATCTGCGGTTATCCTTTGATTTTTACCTCAACTATAGCCGGTCCCACCAAATACATATGGCATCACAGTGCATTGCCTTGATGCTTATATCTCAGTCATCTTCTCATCGCGGGAATGCGCAAACCTTTGGATTAAAACAAACTTGTCCAAGACTTGACATAATACATTAAAAGAACTTACGAGCCCTCAAACTTAGGAAATATTAAAGTGGTTAGAGATTTATGAACAATTGAAAATGGCCCCATTTAAAAGATGACATAGGTGACACATGACTTAAGTGGAAAAAAGGTAATGCAAAATTAGAATCCACTTCGATGCTTAGGGTTTATAGACCAAATTTACACTTTGAAACATGAAAGAAAGGGTTTCAAGAATTTACATAAGACCCTTTTGCAAATACCGACCAAAGACTTAATGTTTTTTAAATTTTTTTAACCAAACCTAATAGTGGCTCTTTTGAGGGATGAATACCTCTAGCAGGTGTTACAAGAATTCAGAATCTCAGGGGGGAGAGAAGACCAACATACTAGAAAACTAAACTACTCACTAAACAAAAAATAAAACTAAACAAAGACATAAAGAACACACTTGCATAAACACACTATATACACAACCTAATGTTCATGGATGATTAGACTTCAAGAGAAGTATATCTTCAAGAACTGTCCGTGAACTAGCAGTTCTAAAATGATTCCAGTAAGGTCTTTTAGTAAATAAGAATTTTTCCCATACCTCTCATCGACAATATATGGTCTGAGCCAGACATGTTCAAATTTACCATGTTTCCCTTTATCTTCTAATCTGGCATTCCACATCAAGACATAATCTCCCACATCAAATTGTCTTGAGACTTCCTTTTTATCATACAAGTTTTTTACTTGCAATTGAAGATTGGCATTGTTCACATAAGCTTCCCTCCTCGCTTCATCCAATTTCACCAGGTCATCAACTCTCAATTGCATGTCATTGTCAATATCATCATCATATATTTGAACGACCTTGTACATTTTTATAAGGTTATTCTGGGGTAGTCTTTCTTGGATCCCATAGAAAAAAGAAAAAGGTGCACATCCTATGGATTTTTAAGATTTCACCCTATCTGCCCAGACAACCATTGTCATCTTTGAGTCCCATGCCTTCTTGTTTGTATCCAGAACTCTCTTAATAATCTTAAGGAGGCTTTTGTTTGTGGAATCAGCTTGGCCATTCCCCTGTGGGTGGTAAGGTGTAGAGTAAGATGTTGGAATGCCATATCTAGTACAAAAATCAATATATTCCTCATATTTAAAACATATAGCATTATATGATATTATCTTCTCTGGGAAACCAAACCTGGTGATTATGTTCTGCAATAAAAAATCAATTACTACTTTATTGGTTTCTCTTTTAGTGGGGATTTCTTCAACCCACTTAGTAAAGTAGTCAGTAGCTACAATGATCCATACATGTCCTTTGATGGATTTAGTAGCTATCTCTCCTATAAAATCAATTCCCCATCGCTAAAAAGGGGCTTGGATTTCCACTGGTGTAAGGGGTATATTACCTGAGAATTTTAGCTTACCAAAGAAACATTGGCAAGCATCACATTTCTTAACCAGTTGATGAGCATCCTTAAAAATACTTGGCCACCAAAATCCTGCTCTTAAAAACTTATGTATCATACTCTTGGCCATGTAATGGCCACTAGACAATCCATTGTGCATTTCTTGCAGGATCTTGTCTACTGGTTCTCTATCAACACATTTCAGTAAAATTCCTTCAGGATTCCTCCAACATAGCTCATCTCTGATCAGAGAAAAATGGATTTCTTGTAGCTTTAATGTCCTCTTCTTATTCTCATCCATGCCCTATGGACAGTTCATTCTTTGTAAATAATAAATAATGTTACTGTACCAATCACAACAGTCCAGGTTATAGATGAAAGGTCTATGTTCCTCCTCTAGGGTATTGATATGGTTTGCATCCAATTTTTCACTAGCCATCAAATTTGGCTAAAACCATCCCTCTGACCAACTTAGTGATTTGGATTTCTATATTAAACTCCTGTATTAATCCATCTACATCTTTTTCCTGACACCTCTTGTTGAGTGAAGATGTCCTTAACTGCTGCTGAGGGAACATATGCTACTACAATAGCACCTATCAAATAATACCTAAAATATTTCACAGCCTTCACCAATGCATAGGATTATTTCTCAGTTATATCATATTTGATCTCTGTAGCCTATAATTATTTTCTAAAAAAGGCAATAGGCTGTTCAAACCCCTCTTCATTTTTCTGTAACAACACAACAACAATAGTATGACAAGATGCAAACGAGAAAATGTTCGTAGGCTTCGAATAATTATGAGTTCTTAAGACAGGGGCATCTTTGATATCCTTATTAATTTCTTGAAAATATTGGTTGGCCTCCCTATCCCATTCCATTTTTGCATCCTTCTTCAACATTTTAGAAATTGGCCTACTTTTCTCAGCAAAGTTTGTGACAAATCTTTTGAGAAAGTTTACCTGACCAAAGAACAATTGAATTCCTTTAACATTCCTTGGGAGATGTACTCTTTCAATAGCAACTACCCTATCTAGGTCAATCCTAAACCCTTCCTTTGAAATAATGTGCCCCAATAATTTATCTTCTATTACTCCAAAAATGCATTTCTTGGGAT
This sequence comes from Thuja plicata, assembly GCA_018584345.1. NCBI lineage: Eukaryota > Viridiplantae > Streptophyta > Pinopsida > Cupressales > Cupressaceae > Thuja > Thuja plicata. Next base: position 2,317,740 of record MU225068.1, read on the forward strand.
TCAGAGAAATCCCAAATTCCAGAGCTCTTTTAAAAATCTTCTCCAGATGTTCACAATGTTGTTCTTCCTTCTTTGAGTAAGCTGTGAGATCGTCATGATAGACTTCAAGAAATTTTTGCAAGAAATATGAGAATGCAACATTAATGGCCCTCTGGAAAATATCCCTAGTATTCATTAAACCAAAAGGCATTCTAACATATACATATGTTCCCCATGGTGTGGTAAAAGTTATCTTAAATTGCTTTGACTCTTTAACCATAATCTGGTTATACCTAGAGAACCCATCCATCATGGACATGAGTTCACATACAGTGACTCTCTGCATCATATTCTCCATATTGGGGAGAGCATAGTTGTCCTTTAAGGAAGATATGTTCAAGTTTCTAAAATCCACACAGCCTAATATCCCCATTCTTCTTCCTGACAGGGACTAAATTGGAAACCCAGGAAGAGTGCCTAATGGGCTTAATTATCCAGATTCTTTCATTTTCTTCAATTCCTACTCCATTTTGGGCCTTAGGGTGGGATTTACGGGCCTTTTCTTTTGTCGGAAGGGCTTGACATCTTCCTTTATTGGGATCTCATGTTGGAACAACTCATTATATGCCTTTAGGTCATCATATGTCCATGCAAAGACCTTTTTGTACTTCCTTAAAAGAATAGTCAGATCCTCCTTAACTTTGGGTGACATTTTTTTACCAATAAATAAATTTTGAGAAACTTCCTCTGTTCCCACATTAACCTCATCCAAATATTTAGACTTATTTACACATGTAGCAGAGGATGGTTTATCCTTATTATCAAAGGCTCTTTCTAAAAAACTAGTCCCTTTGGGACTTTATTTGACTTAAAATGCAATATTTCTTTCCCTAAGACAATATCTTTTCCATCAATGGTTTTCACATACTTATTAAAATCTATCTCTTTGTTGTCAAGATCTATCTCACAATATAAAAATCTCAAAATATCCACATCATCATCAAATACTTGCCAGCTATCCACATTGTCTGGTATTGAAGGCCTGGTCTGAAGTTCTATCTTAGAAATTCTAGCAAAATTAATATCTTCTATCCTTAGAGAAATGTTAGCCAAAAAATCTGTCATTCTATTATGGCTTCTATCCATCTAGTCAATATGAAATGCATCAAAAATTTCTAACTCATCCTAGACTGCATTATGGTACTGTTTCAATCTATGATTCTTGGATTCATATTTGGATCTGATCTGAGATACCACCAATTTAGAGTCTCCAATAACTCTGATGCACTTGATTCCATGTCTTGTAGCTAATCTCAAACCTATCAATAGAGCCTCATATTCTTCCACATTATTTGTACATGTAAACAACAGAGTAAATGAAAATTTGAAGGTTCTTCCTGAGGGAGATATCAATAAAATCCCAACACCAACCCCTCCCTAGAAATGGAACCATCAAAATACATTACCCATAACTTAGTTTGTTTAGATAAATTATTTATATCTTCATACAACAATGCATATTGATATTTTCTTACAACTTGATTTTCCTGCACTTGAAATGACCCCATCTCAGTATCCAAGAAACTGTTCATATTGTTATCATCTTGTTCCTCAACCATATGAGGATTTCTGGTTTCCCTTGATACTTTGATGTTTTCACCATTAATGTTGAAAGTAGAAAATAAAAAATCACATTGAATGCTTCCCCCCATAGATGCACTCCATTTTCTTGAAAATAACATTCCATATTGGGGGGAATTTCTACAACCAACACACTCATTATTAGTACTTTGTCTGGGAAAGCTGCCAGTTTATAAGGAAAAGCCTTAATAGTGCCTATGACAGGCACTTCTCTAGAATCCATAGCTTGGAACCTCCTATGTGGTGTGTTTACTTTCAATCCCATTGATCTCATAAATTATGTAGGTATGACAGTATTAGATGCCCCAAAGTACATCATGCAATTTTTCAACATTTTACCATTTATTAACAATGTCAAGAAAAATGGATGAATAGTTTCTGCAGTAGTATTAATAATATTGGTATCCAAGTAGATTTGAGGAATCTTTGACACAAGCTCATCATATTCATTTGTTGATTTGTCCTTTATGTTTGACACTTTCTTTTTTTGCTCTAGTCCCACAATCTTAGTAGAGCTAACACCTTTCATCCATATCAGACCCTTTTCTTTATGCTCTCCTATCCTCATCATTTCTAGCAGAGGTACCATAAAATTTATTTGAGACAAAATCTGCCCCATATCCATAAGAGTGTATTTCATATCAGAAATGTCTAATCTCTAATTTGTACAATCCTCATCTTCTATTTGAGAAGTCAGTTTTGTTTCATCTCCTTTATGTCGGTTATCCTCCCTTTTAGAATGAGGTATAGGAGTTTCTAGTGTTTTCATCTTTTCTTTATAGAAATTTGGGCTAGTAGGTTTGTTGCCTTTTTTGATCAAAATTTTATTTGTACCTTCAGCTTGTTTCTCCTTTTATTGTGGCTTTTTGGTACTATTTGGGGTATCCTTGATAAAGATACCAACATGTTTTTCATCTACACCACCCACTATTATGTTTCTCAAAGTGTAATTTCCCCTTGCTTGGGTAGCTGTATTTGATGTGATCTCAGCAATTTCTTCATTAGATGGACTTCTTAGGATAGGGGTCTCATCACATCCTTCAACATTACATCTCATATTATCAATCTCCCAATCTTGTATGTCAGAGTCATCAGGTTGATAATATGTTTCATCATTAATATGTGAGGAAGTCATAGCACAACCACTATCATCATATTATTCCTCTTCATTTTCTTCTTGATCTTTAGTGGTAGAGATTCTAGTAGCAATAACACAATACTCAAGATTATGAGGGGATTAGAAAGCTACACACCAAGGGTTATCAATGCACATATTTACAAAGGTTTTGTGCATAGGGCCGAGAGTTTTCTCATCATATTTATCCTTCTTTTGTGGGACAATAGGTTTCCCATCTTTCCACTAAGTAGTATAAGGATAATTTTACATCCTAGGATGTCTGTTGAAATTTCCATAGGAAGGATTATCATTGTCTCTCAAGGCTTTAAATTTTCAAATCATCCAGAATCAACTTAAGATTATTATCTTCCTCTAGTTTAGAACTCAAGGGATTATCTGATTCTTTCTTATTATACCTAGTTAGTTTCGAATCTTCTCCCCTGCCCACTTTTCCAAAAACTCTTCTACTTATCTCAATATTAACTTCCACCTTATATGCTTCTCTAATATTTCTAGGGTTCTTATCTCTCAAAAAATAACCCATTTTTGCATCAAAATCATTAAGATAGGTACTAAGACATACCTTGTCATCTAATCTCATCAGTTGCAGCAACTTGTGCATTGCTCTTTGAAACCTGATACTGAACTCCACCACTTATTCATTTGGGTTCTACTTTATGTTGTTGAACTCATTCAACATGAACCCTTCATTGGTCTTGTCCCCATATTGATCTCTGAAAGACTCCTTCATTTCATCCATAGACCTAATACATTCACGGGCAATCATCTAAGCCAATCCCTAGCATCCTCAATTAATGATTGCACAAATAACTTCATCATAACATCATCATGTGCAATTTCATAATCATCAATCATATCCATAAAATGCTTCAGATGTTCTTCACATGTTATAATATTATTTCCACCAAATTTAGGAAGTTTATCCCTAATATTTTTAGGAATCTCATTTGGATAACCAGGAATGCCAAGGAAAATAAATTGTCTATACCTTTCAGTATAGACAGGAGTTCTTTGATATGAGATATTACCTTGAGTATTTGATGTAGTATCATTTTTAGAATCAACAGGTTGTGGTATATTCATTCTTGAATTTAGAGACATTTTGGGACTGGCACTAGTAGGATGAGGACCAAAGGTTTGTGTAAGAAATTCAATTTTCTTTTTCATCTCAAGAGCAGAGGCTTCCAATTTAACCTTCTCTAATTCTTTGGGTATTATCTTCCTCTCTCTTTTGGCTCTCTCCAACTCATTATCCAGCTTAATCATGGGATCTACTGTACTCCCTTTTCTCACTAGCTCCTTTATTTCAATTTCTACTACCTTTTGTTTATCTTTATCCTTGGGCTTCGGTATGTCATACAACTACTGGACAATAGGTTCATGTTCAAGTTTCTCAGGTATAACAGTAACATTTATTGACTCCAAATATCGTAGTTCCCTTTTCAACTGGTCGGATTGAATCTTAGCATGTCTCATTCTCTCCTCCTTTTCTCTTTCTCTTCTTTGTCTCAAGGCAATTTGTTCTTGGATCTTTCTTTCCAGTTCACCAAATTATTCAAAAATCTCTTCAGAATCCACAAGAGTCATGTCAGATTCTGAATTTTCCTCCATGATAGTTCTCTCTCTTGTGATGATGGGCATGTGGTCTTTTAGATGAGGGAGAGCTCAGATCACTTGGATAATTCCTATTATCTTCACTTCTACTTTTGGATTTGGACCTTGTTTCATGTCCCTGGGATTTACCATGAACCACCTTTCTAGTATATCTAGGAACATCATCAACCCTCTCACTTTGAGAGTAATACTCCCCATAAACTCCCAATCCTGGCTATGCATCTTGTTGAACATCTACATTATCTTCCTCATGATTGGGAGGAATAAGAGTATCCATTCTTATGTTCCTTCTTTGCCTCTAAGTTTGGGGAGTAGTTTCAAAAACATTTCTGTTTACTGATTTCCCGGCTCTGGAAGTAGATGGAATTTCACCTTCCAACTCATTTTTAGGATGAATGTTCATCCTTGATCTAGTATTTTTATAAATCATAGCTAAAAAGTGGTATATCAAATGATTATAACTCAGCACTGATGCAGAGATTCCTTCGAGTCGCCACCCAAAAAATAGTTGGGAAAGTATACACTAAATTTGAGCAATAAAATTGTTGTTATGGAAAGTTTTCACGGGTTATAAATATCAACAAAGTCTAAGAATCTGTCCCAATATATTTTCAATGGTAATACAAATGACTGGGATATGAAAAGATAAAACTCTATAGTTCAATGGTCAACCGACTGGTATTAATAAGCAAGCATGCTAGGAGTCTAGCTCAACTTGAAAAAAGTTACTCAATCATTGCAATGAAAAACAAATCCCCAGTAGAGTCACCATTTTGTTGGTTTCTTTTTATGTTGCAATAAAAACAACAACAACCTCTTCTTCTTATGTCTGTTTTATAGAGGAGCCACCTCCAAATATTGGTTCATGTAAGAAAAAGGACCAAATAAAAAGTACTCTAACCAATACTTCTACTTTTTAGGTCCTACTACACCAAGGGGGGGATACCCTACAATACCTTCTGATATTTCTTATATGGTATTATCAAGCAGTAATCTCACAATGAATCAACATAACCAAGAGATACTAGATAATTGGCTAATTACCCATTGAACATCAACCATGTAATGGAGCATGAGATAGGAATTCACAACAAACTTGCACAAATGTAATATTAATGGATTTCATTGTTTGTTTATAGGAAAACACAACCAATATGCAACTAGATATGAAATAGTATAAAACTTGTAAACTTTATATCAATGCTTTATCCATGGGGCTACACTCTGGCTCAGATAAAATATACTAAAATTAATATTCATCAAAGATTCTAGATCATAACAAAATTATCCCAAAACCCTACTACTAATAGAATCCTAGCATATGTCAAATGAATCTATGCATTAATCAAAGCCTAATTTAATCTGATTGTAGATCAAAACTCTCAAATAAGTACATAAACATAGAGAAAGACTATGCTAATGAATCATAAATTTCATAACTCACAAGACACATAACACAGGAGAGATTGGAATCAAGATCTTTGTATTAAATTCAGAGAATCATATTTCAATAAACAAAAAGTACTCAGAGATAACCTCTTCAATAACCTACAAAAGATCTCTTAGCTTTGTTTCTGATTTCTTATAGCTATCTAGTACAAACTATACTATATTACCCCTTTGACTGAAAATTCACAAATTGTTTACAATCCAAATTTTCCAGCCCTTTCCAATGATCTTGGGAATCCTTTTATAGAATAGTATTGCAACAAGCGACAGATCATTTGGAATAAGGAAAAAGAAAATGACTCAGTAAAAATAAAAAATAACCAATGAAGTGATAACCACTTTTGTTACAATAGATATTTAACATGTTTTGTCTTCTGACCACTTGGTACTTGTAACTACTTCAAAGTTGTTCAAAAGTAGCCACTTGGAGTCTGTTGTCTTTGATATTGGTGATGTAGGATCTTCATCTTTCCCTGTCTCATCCAATCTATTGGGCATCATTGTCATTTACTGCCTCTTGCATATTATCATATTCTTCTTAATCAACTATAATGTACTTGTCCTTCCAGGAGGTAAACACATCATCACTTATCCAAGCGAAGATAATGAATTCATCCTTTTTTTGTTGATATCATTCCAATTGACACTTGCCTTCTCAATCTCTTCTGACCAAAATTCAAAAAATTCTCTAGCTTTACTGACTATCTCAATAGTTTAAACAAACAACAGTGTGCTTTCCAAAGTAATAATGCTATTGGTTCTTATTGCCAATGCCTCATTTATTTGTCTGTGCCATATTCCTTCATGTTTTATATCACCACTCTTCTTAAACATATTAAGAAACATCTCATATCGTTCCTTTGAATATTCTTTCTTCAAATCCATTATCTTCCTAATGATGATGCTCCTTCTTAGGTCCATGTCCATCAGTGATTTGAAACATTTATAAGTACCAGTCAAAATAATGTCAACATTGTTTTCCCTTTTGGATGTGGTATGAAATAATTTCAATTCTCCTCTCTTTCCCTTCCATCTATCCACCATTTGATCCCATTTTTCCTTATCTTCATTGTATTAACTCAATATGCTGACAATTTTCTTCCCTTGTGAATAAATGACAGTAGGAACTAATTCCCGAGTGCAATGCCTGAGGGTGGAATGTATCTTATGAGCATACTTATATTTTACCCATGCCTTTGATTCTTTAAATGCTATAAATTTTTCAACCCAATTCTTCTTTGATTGTTCCAGCTCAGTTCTTTCAACAATTAATCTTGCTTTCTCTTGTTCCAATTCTTCTTGTGTGGTGGGATTTGATGGTAGGGGAGAAGGAGGGTAAGTTATTATTGGGCTTGATGATGATGGCTAGTGAGGCTCTTATGTAATTATCCTTTCAGGAAAAAACTAAACTATTTTCTTACCTTCCAGGATGGTAATCTTCTTGTCCTTTTCAATGTAATTTATATTCTCATCGTTATAAGCCTTCATGACTACCTCATACTTTTCCATCAAACTTTTGAGTGCATCTTCTTGTTTCCTAGCTACCTTTAAGATCAATTTTTTTGTTTCTAGAGTAAGGTTAGCTTCTTCTACCGCTGAGGTGTCTTCTACTCTTCTCACTATGAGGCTACCTACATGTTCAACCTGATCAGCTTCACTAGATACCTTATGGCTCTTCCTTTTTATATACCACATAACAAGGGTTGCATGATCTTCACTAAAATTTACTCCCTTAGATGCTTGTCTTGCCTCTGTCTCAGTAGTATGGACATTTTTAGTCTCATTTCTCACAACATCAAAAATAATAGCATCTATAAGATCCCACTCCAGAAGTATCAATACTCCTTCCTTCTTAACCAATATCCTTCCTTATTCAGGAGTTATCTTCTCAAATCTAGATATCATTTATTTTTTTATTTCATTTTCAATCTCTTCTTCACTCCTTGTAGGTTGTTTCTTAAGCTTCCATTGGCTTTTCTCTTTGAATTCATTTAGGTGGACTCTCCATAATAATTCTAAAAATGCCCTATCTTTGACAAAATTATCATCATAAAGAAAATTGTCACTGGCTTGTTGTGTCAAGGGGTCCAATTCATTACCAACATATTCTGCAATAGTTAGATCGAGTGAAGCATGCTTCAGAGCTAAAGGCACCCATTCTTTTAATTCTTAGGTTGTGACACATATTTGTCCAGCATCTCCCATTTGTAACAATTATTCTTCTACAACTTGCTCATAATTAAAGAGCGGAGATTGGGAAGGAGAGTATACATTTTCCTATTTTTGTTGTTGTCCTCCTTCTATCCTTTTCCTTTTAGGGGATGAAAATGATTGAGTGTTTCAATCTAATGGCCTTTTCCCCTTTGGATCTAGGGTCTTCTCAGCTTTTGGCAAGACTGTACTATACCCTCTCCTTTGGTATACCACATATTTCCCTGGGGGAACATTCCTAATAGGAACTATCCTACTCATCATTACTTTGCCTCTTTCTGGTTCTATTTGTAAGATGTTAGCCATTTTTCTGATTTAATGCCTGCATGATGTCTTCAAACATCTCCATTAAAGATTCCATCTTTTTAGCCCAAGGCTGAAAATATTTTAATGGGTCATATAACTTATCAAAATGTTGCAAAAAGTATAGGCTCTTCTTATATGCTAGCCATTTTTCCTTTTTTTTTTTAATCTCTTGCTCTATTAGATCAAATTCATTTCTAATCATATCTTCAGGAAAGTTGAATTTATAGTTCAGTACTAGGCATCTTGTTTTCTCCTTGAACATATCTTTAATGAAAGCTTCCATATTAGCACATCTTGATACTGCAGTATTCAAATGATAAGGGGCCATATATGTTTCTAGGTGTTTCCATCCTCCCTTTGTAATAATGAATTCATGGGAAGCTATGATTGTGGGAAAGAGGGTTCCTTTCCCTCTTCCTATTAATGCTTCCTCCTATAGACCTCCAATTTGCCTTATTATTTCTGCCAATCCTAGCTTAGTAGGCACTCTGTAAGGTAATATATTAGGGATTCCCCTGAAGCCATAAATTATGAATACTGTTGATACTGGGTAAAGAATAACATCTTTCCAATTATGCAGTATTTTAAGTTTTGAACTATATTTCTTAGGCCTCAATAGTTGTAAAAGTGTCAAAGGAATTCTAGGATCATCAACCAACAATAATTCCCTAATTCTAGTAGAAAAACATCTATCAAAATTAATATAACTTGCTTCTTTGTTATCCCATGATATGTCTTCATTCCGTAACTGTACTGGCATATCTTCATCATCTTTGAATTTTGTCATATCCATCTCCTTTTAAAAGTAATCTACCCCTTTGAATAAAAACAAGTGCATCATTAGGGAGTACCATGCAAAAGGCTTAGTCACTTTTTTGTTCTGGATGCCTATTAAACCTTCATGTATTAGGTTTGCAACATATGGAGCAAAATAAAAAATTATTGCCAAATGAGGATGCCAAATTTGTACCATCATGAATATATAGTGGATGGGCATTTCTTTTTCTTCATCATCACCACATATTTGAAACAAAGCCCTATATACTCCTATGGCCTTTGGAGTAAAGTAGTCCAATTTGAAAGGTTCCTTGGTATTTGGCCCTACCATGATCAAATCCCCAATTTTGTTAACATATTCCTTTAAGGGTTCACTTCCAAAATAATTCCTTTGGGCTTGATACACTTCTTTAAACTCTTTGAAATCAATTTTATCCATAGGGGTATCCTCATCACTCAACTTAAAAACTTCTCTAATTTCCTCTGTAGTTATACTGACCATAATGTGTCCATCCTTGTCTCTGACCACCCTGGTTATTTTTTCATATTTATAATCTATTCTCATAAGCATGTCTATATCCATGAAAACACTAAGCACCACTAATTTTTCCACATCAAATTGTCATACATTACTATTTAGGGCATAAGCATTTCTCTAGCTGAAAACTACCTTGAATAGAGCCAGATCAGTCATTCTCATACTTGCATCCCTAGCCCACTGTCCCAAATCATACAAACCTTCACCAATTTTTAAATTGGACTCTTAGGGTCTATTTCTTTAATTTTTTTTGAGTCATTGGTTGACCTAGTCAATTGCTGCAACAGTTCATCACATACATTTCTTTCTCTGCAATCTATTTTACCCTTAAATTCTCTCCTAGGTGACATCTTAAATTTAGGATCTTTATAAATCTAATGATTCAACAATTTTGATAACATAATCCAGTGACTGCAAACCTTAATATTTCTTCAGACCTTTGAATATAGAAAGACTTGAATAAAAAATTTACCTATTATGAAAACAGCTTGGGAGTTAGAACGTGATCAGTGCAACTTTGTTTCACTCCACAAAATCAAAAACTATGCCAAGTAAGAATTGAATTATTGATCACATAGAAATACAATAACTTCTGAGCATTAAATTATTATTGTCAAAAACAGATGTTCGCTATTACTTCATCTGAGTTAAAAATCTCATGGCTAACGGTTCAGAACTGCTAATTTAACTTCTTTGAAATACGATCGTCAACCCTGACAACTTTCCTTCGCATTGGATGACACAAAATGAGTATTTTAAAATTTTCATCTCTTTGTACATGTGTCATGATGACGCGTTCCCTCTAACATTATACTTCATGCACTTTTGATATGAGGCTTTACGCCCACTATTAGATCTTTCTGAAGATGCTTGCACTTTATCTTACTTTACGTTGATAGGGGATCCTAGCACTTAGGAAATGCATTACCATGGCACATTTCCTTAATGGTTATAGATCTATCCCTTTATCCTCTAGGATTTACACCATCTGTCTGATATTTTAAGATCCTAACTGCCTTTAACCAACTTTATGACACACGGCTTTGATCTGCCAGGACACATGGAAGCACCTCACAATGCCTAAATGGCTAAATCACATCACCTTTTATTGGAGGCTTTGCACCAGCCATCAGATCCCTCTTAACTTGTCTTATCTTTACTCAACTAGCTTTCCCCTAACCACAGTCTTCAACTTGCTTAGTTGGACACGCGTCACCATGACGCATTCCCTTAAAGCTTATCCTCTTATCATCTTTTAATTAAGGATTAATGCCAATCATTAGATCTTTCCAAAGATGCCATATATTTTTTTAATCTTCAATTACCCTTCTGGGCCCACTGGATGCCAGGTTTCACCATGATGCTTTCCCTTAAAGGCTATTTTATCTGTATCTTTACCATAAGGCTTTGCACCGGCCATCAAATCAAATCTATCTTATACTCTATTTAACCTCATCTCTTCGATCATGCTTGGACCCACTTAGGACACACATCACCACAGTGGATTCCCTTGATATTAATCCATCTGCATCTTTTCTATTAAGACAATGCGTGGGCCATTAGATTAGAAAGCATCTGAGGTTATCCTTTGATTATTGTAGCCATTCCCGCCAAATACACGTGGCATCATAATGCATTGCCTTGATGCTTAGATATCAGTCATCTTCTCATCACAGGAATGCATGAACCGTTGGACTAAAACAAACTTTCCCAAGACTTGATATAATACATTAAAATAACTTACGAGCCCTCAGAATTAGGAAATATTAAAGTGGTTAGAGATTTCTAAACTATTGAAAATGGCCTCATTTAAAAGATGACATAGTTGACACATGACTTAAGTGGCAAAACGGTAATGTAAAATTAGAATCCACTTCAAAACTTAGGGTTTAAAGACAAAATTTACACTTTGAAACATGAAAGCAAGGGTTTCAAGAATTTACATAAGACACTTTTGCAAATACAAACCAAAGACTTAATGTTTTGAATTTTTTTTAACCAGACCTAATAGCCCCAATAATAGCAGGTCTATTTATGCCCCCTTAATGAATTTGAGAAAAAATTTGGGATATAAATGTTAATTTGTTGACATTGAAAAATATTTATCTAGGTATTTGACTGTTCGTGAAAATACTTCAATATGTTCCTACTATTAACTATTTAAGTTTTCAGGGGCCGGGATGGTAAAATTGAGGTCCTATAGGAATTAGGGTTTTTCTGGAACCCTTATAAATAGCTTGGAGGGCCATTCATTTGTCAATTTGCACTCTTGGAGATCTTGATCATCTGGTGAGTTTGTTTATAGTTTTCTCTTCTTTTCACGTTGTTTCTGAGATATGTCAAGCCTTTCGGGCGTCGTACACATTTCTGATCATGTCCAGACCTTCCGTTGGCTAGCTGGCACAAGATGTCCAGTGAGTAGTTTAGTCCTACATTTATTTCCTTTGAATTATTTTTTTTGAAAATTTTGCATGTGTGCCACAATTGACTATGATTTTTTTGCAATTGCGGTTTAAATGCCGCAATTTCTGATTGCATTTTTCAATTGATAAAAGTACCGCAATTGATGGTGTTTATTATCGCAATTACAAGAAATGTGCCACAATTTCCAGTTTCATGCCATAATCGATATAAAAGTGCTACAAATGATTTAGGATTACCGCAATCACTCTGTTAGTAGTTTCTTGCATGTTGTGTACTTTGTCTGATATTTTGTTTCTGTCCTGATACTGATGGGTGACATTTTTGTTCTTTGCAGTACACTGGGACTATTCTACATTGCTGAGAGTCCAGACCTTCTAGGTTAGTATACCATTTTGAGATTACTAAGGATGAGAGGGATGTCCTGAGACATATAGGTTTATATTGGATACCTTATATGCCTGAGATCATGACCAATAGGGGTTTGTTCTCTGCTCTTCTAGAGAGATGGTATTCAGACACTTGTAGATTTCATTTTCCAACTGGGGAGTTTATTGTTACACTAGAGGATGTTTATTGTATCTTACAAATTCTCATCTAGGGTGCTCTTGTAGACTATGCTCGAGGTCCTAATATTATAGCTTTGCCCAAGTTATCTAGTTTTCCCTAGGATTAGCTTGGTATGTCTGATCCATATGATATCCCATGGTCTAGGTTTGGCATGGGTTTAGATAGACTGAATACCTTGCTTGGTAGTTTTATTTGTGGGATCTTCTGTCCTGATCATCGCCAGCATGGTTTCTCTATTGGTTTTAGTGTTGTTTTATAGGGTGTGGTTAGAGACCATATGATATATGCATGGGGTCCCTGTATGCTGGCACATATGTACTTGCAAAAGTTCTATGTGACTTACCTTGATGGTAAGTCTCTTAGATGCAGTGCCACTCTCCTGCAGATCTAGGCATGGGAGCATATTGATGTTTGTAGGCCCGTAGGTGCTCATGATCTTCCTCTAGGGAGACCATATATCTTTATGTATGATGAAGCTATTGTTTATTCCCATATGGGGAACTTGATGTACTAGAGGCAATAGTTAGATATGATGCCTTACTTTATCTGGAGACCTTACAGGGATTGTCTTGTTTGGGATGGGGAGGATGTCTACCTTCCCATGTGTCAACAAAGGAGATTTTTGATTGGTCACATTAGTGGCCACATTCACATGATTTATTTTTACAACATCGACAGGGTGTTGCACCAGTTTGGTGAGAGACAGGATGTTTTTGATTCTTATGCTTACTTTTCTCACCGATCGAGGGATTTTACTCTATGGGGTGTCATCATTTCTCTTGATGTGGCTAGGATTGAGTTCATGGGTCTTCTTCCTATTGCTTGGACATGGCGATCAACCACTGTTGATGCAGGTATATGTTTTTCTTTGCACTGGTTGATTACTATACTCCCTTTTATTCTCTATGTGTTATAGATGCATGTTGATTAATCTCTTATGTGTTATCATCCATATGGTACTAATATTGAACCTATTCTCTTTGTAGGTACCTTCCTTTAGTATGATGCATGATGGCTGCAGGCTCGACCTATTTCTTTGACTGATGTGTCTTGTCCTATTGTTGGCTCCATTATGAGGAGGTGTTGGAAGAGACAAAGAGGAGGTAGGGATGAAGGTAGGGATGGGGGTAGAGATGGTGGATGGGATGGTGGGAGAGATGGTGGATGGAGTGGTGGGTGAGATGGTGGTAGAGCCAGTCAATGAGATGGTGGGAGAGATGGTGGATTAGGTGGTGGGGGAGATGGTAGTAGGGGAGGTGGGAGAGATATTGGTCAGGATGGTGGGCGGGGGGATGGAGATGGAGATGGATATGATCCTAGGCCTGGTGGTGAGTGTGGGAGAGTGAGGACTAGGGGTGGGCATAGGATTGGTAGAGGGGTTGGGCTGAGTGTTGTGCTTGAGGAGGAGGAGGGTTTAGAGGAGGGTGCACCTCAGCTAGTTAGGAGAGTGCAACAATGTATAGGTGTTTTTTTAGAGGAGAGGGCTAAGGAGAGGGTATTTGTGGATATGGAGACTGAAGAGGTGGAGATCAAGGAGGTAGACACTAGCTCATCCAATGGTAGTAGCAATAATGGTAGTAGTACTAGTAGGAGTGAGAGGAGTGAGGAATCATGGGTAGTGTTGGGCACTAAGGATTTGGTATTGGGTGATAGGGGTTAGGAGGGAGACATGGACATGGCCATGGGTGGGATGGACAATGATCCATCAAATATGGAGAGACTTACCCAAGAGATAGCTGATCTGCGAGCTAGGATTACAGCTTCTGAGGCACAAGGTACTTCCCTGGAGAGTAGGGTTGCGGTTGTCAAGAGTCAAGTTACAACAATAGAAGATAGAGAGCAATAGGTTTGCATAGAGGTCAGGGCCTTCATTGATAGTGTACAAGATGTGTCCCATCAGTAGGTGCTAGATCAGTTTTGGAGATCATGATGTGAGGCACAAAGAGAGATTGAGTACCGACGACACCATTATGAGGGTGTTGTTCCTTCACCTCAGTGGGTGCCCAGTTATACTTCTTCAAAAAGGTCTAGTAGACCACAAAGGTCTTAGAGAAGTGGTGTTGGAGCTCCTAGTCCATAGCAGAGGTCTACACCTAATATGCCACCCCCCTATCCACCTGGTAGCAAGGGTGGGGGTAGCTCATTTTGTATTGGGCTGTACCATATTTGTAGTGATGATCCATATATATATTCTGATGCTATAGTGATGATTGTATCTCTGATATACTGATATTTATTGACATTTATGTTGATCACCTTCTTTGTGAGATTTGCGACCATTCCTTGTACTCAGATATTGAGATCTATATATGAGATGCATCTTATGATTCTATATGATGTGAAATTTTAACTTTCTATATGTATGGTTCTATATGATGAAATGTATGCGATGTAATTATATTATGAAAAATCTTGTATGTATGATTTACTTTCCTATGATACTGACCTATATATGTAGGATGGTGTTTTATGAAATGCATATTATATGATAATATTTATGGATGCATTTTATTATGATTACTATGCATGCACATGATTTGTTTTATTTTGTTTTCTTATGAAAATGAATGAATGAATGCAATCTACTATGCACACAGTATCTAACTAATGCATGTGTTAGTTAGAAGAAAGTTAGT
Source organism: Thuja plicata (assembly GCA_018584345.1). Classification (NCBI taxonomy): domain Eukaryota; kingdom Viridiplantae; phylum Streptophyta; class Pinopsida; order Cupressales; family Cupressaceae; genus Thuja; species Thuja plicata. Next base: position 2,333,020 of record MU225068.1, read on the forward strand.
AGGATATGATATCTAGAATCAAATGACATATTTGGACTGATAGATAGGATGTGTGACCCAAGTCACTGCGAAGTTTTCCAGTTGTGTTCATCATTGCACCTTATTATGAAAATGGAAGAGAATCCAATGCAACCAGATATGCCCATCTGGATACTGCTATGATCTCTTGATAGCCATAAGGAGTAGAGAGATTGAACAAAAAAAGAACCTAGATATTGACCATTTGGATGCCGCTATGTTCTATGTTTTGAAAAGGAAGAGATCCAAATGCAACAAGATATTGACCATGTGGATACTGCTATGACCTTTGAACAATCTGAAATAAAATAAAAACCAAGATAGAAATCCAATGCACCTAGATATAGACCATTTGGATACCGCTATGATTCTATTGGTAGGAACAAGCAGATAATAGAAAATGATTGTCCAATTATTTTCCAGGGTTAAGCTCAGATCATGGAACTGCGTGACTGCCAAATATGTGACAACACCTACCACATTTATCCTAAATCATCATTGCCCCAAAATCAAAATGAAACATTCCACAAACAAAAATCAAAGAAAATAAGATCATGATCCATCATAGCTACTCTCATCACTTGGTGGTATCCTGGAGTAGCATAAGAACATAACCACAAAAGATAGACTGACATGACTGACCTAGTCAACAATTTATAGTTCCTTGATTTTCTTGAATATTTGATGCTTGATTGTGTTTGGTTCTAGGAAAGGATGACTTATATAAGACTAATCTATTTGGTTTTGATTATATATGTCATTATTTAAGACAATTGTTTTGTTTGATTTAAAGATTGATTGATTGATTTGATTTGAATATAGATTGGATTGTTGATAAAGATGAATAATATGAGTCCATTGTTGATTTGAAAAGATCATGATTTTTAACTTTGATTGATTGTCTTGAATTTGATCATCATTCGCTTGTTGATAGATTGGATAGATAATAAAGCTGAGTCATATGAGTCCATTGTTGATTGGTGAAGCTCATGATTTTGACATTGATTGATTCACTTGATTGCCCTTTCACTTGTTGATAGATTGGATAGCTGATAAAGATGAGTCATATGAGTCCATTGCTAATTGGTGAAGCTCATAATTTTGACCTTTGATTAATTGGCTTGATCGCCCTTTTCTTTGTTGATAACCGAGCTAGTTTTATTGCTTTACGATTTTGCAATTTTGATTTTTTTGATGATGATTGATTTTTTCAAGACATTTTGCTCTTTTAGGATTTTTTGATGAGTTTTAGAATTTTTTTTGATGATTTTTAGAATTTCTCCTAGTCTAGTGGACCAGGACAAACCATGGATAAGTGCTGAAGCATAAAGGGGATTTGTGCTTCTGAAAATAGCTTGGGTAGCCAGTCTTGTGTGCGGGGAGCTCAAGCTTTGATCTTAGGAGTTCATTGATGGAAAAGCAGGATTTGAACACTTGGCACCTATTTTCTAGGTTTTCACTAAGAGAGCGATTATGTTTCTCTTTAATTTTCTCTTTTTTTTGGTGCCTGTTTGCCAGGTTTTCACCAAGGTAACCTTTTATATTTTTTTGTTTTTTTTTTTAAATATTTTTAGGATATGTAGATAAGTGTCTTAACCTTGAGACCTCAAGCATAGAACCTTTTGAGGTGCATCTTGTTGATGTAACCTAGGAGCTGATCTCCTTCTAGTGTTTCTAGTTGGTATGCCCCACTATTGCAAGATGTGACAATGACATAAGGTCCTAACTAGTTAGGCTCAAACTTTCCTGGTTTTACCCTTTCTACTTGGCTCTTTTGATTCTCCATAAGTACAAGGTCTCCTACCTCAAAGGTTCATGGTCTTACATTTTTGTGATAATTCCTTCTAAGGCAATTCTGATAGCCTTGTAAGTGGTTGAGTGCATTATGTATTCTGTCATCCAACAATTCTAGTTCACTAAGCCTTGCTACTCTGTAGTCTTCATCTGAAATGATGTTTTCAATGAGATTCTCAGGGATGAGATTTCAAATTTGAGGGGTAGGACTACCTTTGATCCATATACTAGTGAGAAAGGAGTGGCTTTTTTGCGGGCTTTTCACACTAGTTTTATATGCCCATAGTGCGAGACTGAGCTGTAAATGCCAGTCTCGCCCTAATTCATTCACTATTTTCTTTAAGATCTTTAGTATGGTTTTTTTTGTGGCTTCCACTTGACCATTCCCTTGGGGATAGTAGAACATAGAGAAACCTTGTTTGATGTGGAACTGTTCGCAAAGATCTTCAACATATTGATTTTGAAAAGGTGTACCATGATCTGTGAATATGGTTTGAGGAACTCCATATTGATAGATGATGTTGTTGGGTATGAACATGGATATCTTCTTACTAGTGACCTTGGACAAAGTCATTGATAGAGATATGCTGATTTTTGAGATAGTGGGATCAAGCTATTTTGAGTCTGAACTTGTGAACTAACAGTGTTTAGATGATAATTGTGCTTTCAAAGAATAGATGATCTTTAAAGTTTAGAGATTCACACAATGTTTTTTGCATTTTCTGGGATGGACACTGATCTTTTACACATAATGAGGAGTCTTTTCAAGGTTTTCAATAAAAAAACAAGTGTTTTAAAGGCTTTGGTTAAGTGCGGCAAAAATCGGCCAATTGTGGTAAAGCAACAGGTTGATTGTGGTACTCTATTACTGATTGCAGTAATAAATAGATCAAACATGACAATAAACATAATGATTATGGCAAGATTTTGTCAATTGCTGCAGAATACAAGCAATTGCAAAAAAAGGGAGATATTCTAGAAGGACTTTGAATTGATTTAACTATCTGGTATTTTTTTATTTTTAGATTAATGCTTCTGATTTGCAGATGAGTTTTGTTGTTGACACCCTAGACTTTAACATGTTGGACTCATTTTGATGGTTTTGATGTTTTTTTTTGCATTTTGGAAACTGATCAAGGAACAAGCACAACAAAGAATATGTTTTGAAAAATGGAGACTAGAATGTGTATGTTCTAACACATTTTCAAGTTGCAAATATTATCATGAGGTCTAAACAAAGAACAATCAGGTTTAATCTAGGTCAAATGTCTTCAAAATATAGTATTATAGGCCAAATGCTTGAATGTTCATTATCTCAGACATCAAGTGTCACACTACTAGGACGCGAAGGTCCATGACATAGGCGCCCATGTTTTTTCCATTGCTAGATATTGTTGCTGTAATAGTGAAGATCTCTTTCACTAACACAAATACCTTGGAACACATATGTTGGGAATCTTGGGGGGAAATTATGTAACCCCTTGAACTATAATAATGTATCTATTTGGAGGTAAACCAGCTTGGCCTCCAATTAACAAGGTTGTAGTAGGGTCCATGGCATCTATCCAATTGGTTTGTATGTGTGTGACTCACCTAAGATCCTAGTTGGCCATGCTTGCTCCTTAGGTATATTCACCTGATCTAGACTATCATCAACACACATCGCCCGAGCTTGGCTAGATATAAAATAAAACTTTGGTTCACATCTTGTTTATATACTGATCAAAAGGATTACCGGCTTGAGGTTGTTCTCCAAGGAAGAAGTGTATTCCTCAGACAGGCCTCTCTAAACAAGTATAAAGGTGTTTAATCTAATAGATTGTGTAAGCGCACCAAAGACTCAAGACATAAGGTTAATTGATTAAACCCCAAAGATTGAAATGTGAACTAAGATAATCACTCATACAAGCACAAGTGTTAAGTTTTAAAGCCCAAAGTAGGTGATGATTGCTTGTTCAGTTTTAATGCACCAAACTTGAAATGTTTTTTTTTGTCTTTGTTCAATTCTTAACCTTCATGTCAATTTTAAGCACCAATATGTAAATGTGAGGTTTAAGATGTTTGCATGCAATGTTCTTTTTAATCACTAAAATGACAAGTGAATTTATTTTAGTTGCTTTGTTAAACTTCTCCTCACCAGAAGTTGTCAAAAAATGCTATTAGTACAAAAAAGTGTCTAATCTAGAATTGAAGAATAACCCTCAACTCCTGAATTGTTAATACCGCTGAGACTAATTGTAACCTTGTACTCAGCTATGAAACATTTGATTGAATCAAGATTCTTGTTATATAATTGGCTTTGATCTTTCACTGTGATGGCTAAAATGGCTCTTTGTTGCATTTGATAGTTTGTGGTCCTTCTTATGGCTGCTCTTAGTGAACTAGCACCTGGGATGTGTCTAGTTACATTTTTGGCCATTCATCATTGATCAATCATGCATAAAATAGAGAAAAAATCAGATTATGATAGAAAATAGTGATGTTGAATTTGACTTATAATATTTCTATCAATTACGGTAATCCTCTATTGAGTGCGACAAAGTTCTATCAATTGTGGAAATCTTTTGTCAATTGTGGTAAAGCACTTTTAACTATGACATAATATTGTCGATTACGGCACAAATCGATCAATTGTGGTAGACTCTGTGCGATTGTGGTAAATTGGTAATGATTGTGACACAGATCAGTCAATTTTGGCACAAAGAAAGAAAATAGACTTTTGAATATAGACAAAAACTTATTGTGATATCCTTTCAACAATTGCGGTAAGAAACTAGGCGATTGTGGCAATATTCCATCAATTGTGGTAAAGCACCAGCGATTGCAAAATTACACATTGTATCATCTTAAAATGGAAGCACTTTCATGTTAAGAATGTTTATCCCTCCTTAGGGGGTATATTTGATGACCATCATATTGTCCCCTCATTTATGCATCCTTTCCTACTTTTGTGTCTATTTAGGACACTGATTAGGCCTCTCTAGGCACCATCCATCCCATCTGGCATGTTTTCTAGGGGTTCTGACTCCCTGGGTCAAGGTTGACCTTGACCTAGGTCATGGTTGACCTCAACCTTGACCTAGGTCAAGGATGACCTTGACCTTGACCTGGGTCCCCCATTCAAATTTGGAAGTTTGTCAGCTGCGGGAGGTCATCAAAAATTCATTTCCCACTTTCGGGTTGGCTGTTTTAGGTTCCAAAGCGAAGATTCTTAAATTATATTTAATATAGGTCCTCTCCTAGGGGTATAGGTCTAATTTAATTCTCCTATGTAGCCCTCTCTAGAAGATTGTGCCCTACTTTCATATACAAGGAAGTTTTCTCCTCTCATTTTATCTAAGCAAGGTTAAGCACAAATTATCAAATCAAGCAAGAAGTCATCAAGAAAAAAGTTCAAGCATCCATTGTTCTACATGTTTTCAAGCTTTCAAATTTTTTAATTCTTCCTCTCAAGCATCCAATTTCTCCATTGAAGATAAAGGATTCAAGCTTTCAAGCCTTTGAAGGGATTTGGTTCAAACATTCAAGATTCATCATTCAAAGCCCTAGATCTATCCATCATGGTGGTTTGATCTTCCTTCAAGATCCTTTGTGAATCCTCAAACACTTATTAATTCTCTCTTCAAGGTGTATTCCAAGCATAAAATCATGGAGGTTTATTATTTATAATTGAGTCCAAGCTTTCATATTTTCTTCTTTTTTACATTCGAAATACAATTGCATATCTATTGAACATCATAGCTTCATTATTAGATTTACTTCTACTACTTGCTAAAATTCCTTTATTTCAATTATTGATTTCAAGGATAATTCCTAAATTGGGGTTTGACTAAGGAAAACCCCTCCCCCCAACAAACAAATCAATTTTCTTGCAGTTACAAGTTCGGAACAACAGATTGGAGTGCATATTCAGATACCCTTTTTGGAAAACTTTCAGGATCTAGAAACAGATTTTCAGTCTGAGACCTTTTAGGTCAGTTTTTCCCTAGGCTGGAATAAAAAATTATGGGTCAATGGTGTAACACCCCAAAATTGGCACCTTACAATTGTAATCAATTTTTGTGCATATTCTACTCATCAAATTCCTATCGTACTAGGCAAATTCTCCTTCCTAATTATCTTTAATTGACTTAGTCTCAAATGCAGAAAACCTAAATTTGCATAAATATTACACCATATTTAATTCCTAAATTTTCAAGATTTATTAGCTAAAAATCCCTATGATTAATTAATTTAATTCTAAAG
>MU225068.1:2339126-2367432 GCA_018584345.1 Thuja plicata
GATTATCCTCACTTGAATTTAATAATTCAAACAAAGTAAAAAGCCACCCATGTGGCAATAATTCATTTATTTAATTAAATAATTCCTTCATATTTGTCTCACCTTCCTCCATGAAGATGAAGAGTCAACCATTTCTTCCCAAGAAACTCTTCAGGCTTTTCTATATTATGGACCTTCTTTCCTTCATTTGAAGGGGGCAATTTTGAGAGTACCAAAACTATAGTGAATTATTGTCTCAATTATCTCATATTTCCAAGCTTTTATTGCATATTTAGTGTAATTTAATTTAGATTAATGGCATTTTTCATCTCAATTTAGTTTGTTTACTTATCAAGTAGCTTAATTATGTTATCTCTTTCAAGTTTCTTAGCTTAAAATCTACATCTTCATTCCTAGATTACAATTGCATCTCTCATATAGAATAAATTTCATTTCAATTTTAAAATCTTTCAAATCCACCATTTTAGCAATGGTCTATGGTTGTTGGCTATCGTTCTGAGAGTAATAAACACCCCAACTAAATAGGAGGCAACAGGTTGATTAGATCGATATTGTGGAATGAGAAATTCATGTTCATCTTCGTGATTCAATGATTGAGCAATGACTATGTTGTGTTATGGCTGATTTAGAGGTCAACATTCAGACACATACATTTTGGCACGCACCGTGGGGAAGAAAATTTATTTCTGACCTCACTCTCAAAAAAATTTCTGACTAAATTCTGTACTCTGTTGTACGTTTGTACTTCTCTATGTACGGATTCTCGTGCAAGAATTTTGAGTGTACCATGCAAATTTTTGCTTTAATTAGTGATCTCTCACATGACAAAGCACTTTCTTGCACCAACTGTTGCATTTCCTTGCATGGAGCCGCGTACTTCCTCGTGCGAGACTTGGTGAGTCTCTGGAATTTCACAGTTTCTGCAATTACTGTTACTGTTATCCTGATTATTTTCACATGCTACTATTTTTATCTGTCTGATTTCTCTGATATTGTAACAGTGGGCTATAAGTCGCTTGAAGAAGACATAAAATTGCAAATGGTTTGCTTGCAGGACAATTGTCAAAGATCATTTTAAAATGTTGTGCTTGTTTATTGCTTTCATCACATAGTATAACTAGGGCCTTGTTAAAATTTCTTGGGAATCTTGATAGCAAAATAGGGGAATAGGCTCTTCATTACATGGAAGTGATGCCCATGGATGAATCCAAGACCCATACATTGCTAACATGATGGAGACCTAGGGAAGCAAGGAAAGTTAACAAACCTTTAGCACGTTCACTTGTTAGGGGATTATGCTCTTCTCTCTTTGAGAGAATCAGAAACCCAAAAGCTTGTGAATTGGTTGGAGGAGAGTTAGCTCGGTGATGAATATGTATTGTATGTTTGGGTAAGGTGAAGAGGTAGAGAAGTATGCTCTTCTCTCTTTGAGAGAATCAGAAAATTTGATCCTCAAATTCGAGCCAAGTTTTGTGTCACCTTTAGAGGGCTTGCCAAAAGTTGAACCTCCAGGAATGACCCAAGTGAGTACACTCCTATCACCGGTGATTTCACCTCACTATAATAAAGTATGATTTTTCGATTCTAAAGACTCAAAAGCCATGGTAACTTCTTTATCATGATTTTGAGTATCATCTTGAGAAAGCCTTGTCTATTGTACTGAGCGGCACCGCTCCCAGCCCTGCTTGCGGGGGTGTATGAATTTCAAGTGTTGGTGTGGCTGCGAGGCCCCAGCCCTATATCAAGGACACCAAATTTTATTGTGAATAGAAGTCCACTAAAAAATTTCTTAGTTAGTTTCCTACCTGGATCACCTCCAAAAGAAGACATAATCTTTGCACAGGGAGGGGGAAGAATCTTTCCCCTAGATTCTCAACATAGGTATGCACTTGAATGCTTGAAGTGGTATATGACACTGGCCCCTACTTTAAGGGTAACCTTCAAACATATATTATTTAGTCCTTGGAAACACCAAAAACATGGGCACCCTCTAGGGGGTGACATAGGTGTGTGAGGTGCACGCATACACATAAGCCAGTGAGGCACAAATTTTGTCTTCTCTACCATTTTTTTTGTAGGGATATCTAAGTGTTTGTTTCAAGTTTTAAACTATCCAATCATGAATAAAAAAAGACTCCCATGATTCTACCAAGTTTCCTTATCCTTGGTATAACTATTTGTGACTACTTCTTGTGTCACTATTGCTTGATCAAAACTTTGTGCTTGTTAATGATTTCTTGTCACATTCAAACTGAGATTTCTTATCTAAACTATCATAAACTATCCTAAATCTAGAAATTTTGTCAGAGAATAGTCCTGATTGTGTCTTGAAATCTGACTTTTGTCTCAAAAACTGAGTTGATCTATCAAAACCTGGAGTTTTCTTGTGCGAGATTCCAGAAATTGAGCATTTCCTCATGTGAGCTTTCATTTTCTCGCACAAATCTGTATATTGGTTTCCCAAAACAGCAAGCTATTTCCCATTGACTGATGAGTTTTTTTCCTGATCTTATTTTTGTCTGAGATCTAATTGCCTATTTCCCTGTTGGTAGTCTGAAATTGATTGTCTCAAGTTGCAAATCGACCTATTCTTGCTCAAACTTGTTTTGTCTCTTTGTTCTCTATCCTACCTTTCTGTGCTTTGTACCTTGCAATGTGATAGTCACATCTTAGCTATTCTAGCCATACTCTTGATGATTCGTGCGGGTGCATTTCACATCTTGGCTGTTCTAGCCTTTATCTAATTTTTTCTATTTCTAGAGATAGAGTTCTGAGTTGTATCCTAAGTCCTCTCTCGTTTCATCTTCGTCTATGCCTGTTACAACTAGAAGCAACAACATATTTTCCATTCGTGGTTCCGGAATAGGTAGAGGTAGATCTCGTGATCAAGGAAGAGGTCATTCTAAACCTATTGTTTAATCTGATAGTTAAGAGGGATCCTCATGTTCCTCCTCGCCATTTAGTATAGATCCTAGTCTGAATTAGAGACCGGTGTTCCAACAGTGCTATCATGTCTTGTTTCAAAGACAACCTGAACCATTGTTTCAAGATCAACATAACTCATTTCTTCCAGATCAAATAAACTTTGGAAGGTCACCTACTTGGGTTGACCCTATTGACGATCCTCATTACCTTATTGATCCTTTTGATTATACCAATCCTTTTGTCCTATCAATCCTTGTGAACCTATTGATCCTTCTGAACCCATCGACCGACCCCTTTGACCCATCAAAAGCTACATTGGCCATGAACTCTCATCTCAATACACACACTCACCCTGAAGCCATGCACCCAACACAATCCCACATTAGCAACATGAGAGACCCTTTTGATTTCCCACAAGGTCAATACAGTGAGGCCCATGATCAGGGTCAACAAGGTGATCAGCATCACCATCACCCTCCTCCACATGACCAAAGTCAAGATCAGAACCCAAGCATTTATGAGATCCTCAGTAATGATGATGATCCAATAACTCAAAATGACATATATGCTAAAAAATCTAACAAGGCTCTCATCAAGATGATGGAAATTCACCTTATAGAAGATAAAGAGAAATATTTTCTAGAATTAGAAAACCAAGGAGTTAAGCTACCCCCAGATTTCAATGTGGAAATACTTGTGACTAAAGAAGAAGAGACTTAAACTACCAAATTGCAAAAGGTGATTGAAGATATGCCAAACCAAATTAGCCAACTTGTAAAGGATAAGGACAAACCTGCACAACAATTCATGATGGAGAGCATCTGTCCTTTTCCTTTTGATAGGAGTCTTCATATGCTACCTTTTCCCAAGGGTGTGGAACTCCCTAAGTATGATAAATATCTGGGTACCATAGATCCTCATGATCATCTAAGAGAATTTGGGGCCCTATCTATGGAGTTCATTCATGATCAAATTTATTTAATGCATCTCTTTCCCTGAAGTCTGGGTGGACCTGCCATGGAGTGGTTTTCTCAACTACCCAGTGACATTAAGACTTTTTATGAGATCACAAATCTCTTTATCCAACATTATTCTCACAACATACAACATCTTGTCAACATCAGGGACCTTTGCAATCTCAAGCAGAGACAAGGGGAGCCATTCCTGATATTTCTCTAGAGATGGAGACAACTTTGCACCAAGTATCCTCATAAAATACCATAATTTGAGAAACTTGATATCTTCTTGGACAATCTCACTCCTAATTTTGGGTATTAGGTATAGCTTCAAGGTCCTCTCAATTTTTATAGCATGATTAAGCAAGCTGTGAGGATAGAGGCGTTTATGGTTAAGAAAGGGGAATTGACTTTGTACAAAGATAACAAACAAGGTTCCTCCTCTTCCAACAAAGATAAAGGGAATTTTTCCAACAAGAACAAGGACGTTGTGAATGATGGAGTGGTTGGTAATGTGACCTTGACTCCTTCAAAACTAGTTTTCAATCTTACTTCTAGTATACAAGTGATCAAAACTATTAAAAGGGCTGCAACAAACACTTAGCCGCCTTCCAGATTCTCTAGCAACAAACCTTGGGCCCCTTGACCCAAGCATGAATTTACTTCCTTGGGAGAACCCCTTGATGTATTTTACAGGAACTTGGTGCAAAAATAGGTTCTCACTCCTTTGGACAAGCATCCATATGATCTGCAACCGTGACCCCATTGGTGGAATGACAACACATACTATGACTATCACCAGAACAAGGGTCATAAGACTTCTACTTGTCTTCAGTTGTGCCATAAGGTCCAAGATCTAATTGATAATGGTGATATTGTTGTGGATAATCATAATAAGAATTTAGATCACTAGGCATTTAAAGATCCCTTTCCTCCTCATGAGAAAGGTGAGTCTTCCAACACTAAGAACAACAATGCCAAGGTTGACTACATGCATAACTCTGATGACAATGTCATCAACATGATTGAACCTGTCGAAGTTGAGTATTGTGATGTGATTAATATCAAGGGGAGCGGGGATGATCCTAAGCCTAAGACCCTGTTTGTCTTGAGAGGCCCTAGGTCTTTCTTGTCTGAACCTAAATCATCTTAGGATTGTGCAAACATTGTTACCAGATCCCACACTAAGATCACTCTCAAGGGTCTTGACCCTCCTACTACTACATCTACACTAAATAAACCCATGGATAAAGATTCTATTTTCCCTACCAATAAGACCATGAAAATGGACCCCACACCTCCTACTACTAATTATAGCATTCTCGACCAGCTGCAAAGAACCAACACTCAAATAACCATCTTTAAGTTGTTGAAGATCTCACCTACTCATAGGTGGATTCTGGATAAAGCCCTCGCAGAGGCTAACATCCCCAAAGACATTAATCTTGATCAGTTTCAATCTATAGTTGGTCATTTGACTTCACCACAATATATGTCTTTCTCAGAAGAAGATGACCATTCGATCAGCCACCCGCATAACGTCCCTTTGCATATAGAGGTCATGATTGGCCAAAATCTTGTCTACCATGTCCTTATTGATAATGGTGCTGGCCTCAACATCTACTCTTCTTACTTTCTCACTCAGCTAGGCTATGATGAAGATCGTATAGATTCCTAGAAGAAAATTACTATCAAAGCCTATGATGAAGAAGAAAGAAAGTCTAGAGGTTTAGTTGTGCTACCCATTCAGGTTGGACCTATTGAAAGAGATGTCACTTGTCAAGTCCTAGACATTCCTCTTTCTTATAACATATTTTTGGGAAGACCGTGGATCCATGAAATGCAAGTGGTTCCCTCTACATATCATCAGTGCACCAAGTTCCTTTCCACGATGTAGAAGTGATAGTTCCTGCTAATATGGGCCATTCTTGTAATACGCTCACACAGTTAGCTGATAGTTTTGTTCTTTCTAATAGAGAATACACAAAATTCTATGGTGCCAAGCTTAGAGACATGGAACAAAATTTGAAAATCAAAGACATAGGCATGGGGGGGTATCAAATAGAACCTATGCTATCATTAGTAGATCTACCTCTATCTCCTCATTCTTATGGGAGACCTTATGAGAATAATAAATCTTCTACTACTCCTCCTGAAATAGTTTATGATGATGCCTTTGTATGGGCTTCAACACCATTAGAAGATGAAGATGAGGAAAGAGCTATTAAAGCTTGGCTTTACAAAGGAAAGGACATAGCTGAATAGACTACCATAGCTCATGAACTAGAACCCAATAGTGAAGGTCTTAAAATTATGAAACACTTTGGATACAAAGGGAGTGGTCGAATAGGGATGAATGGTAATGGGCTAGTTGAACCTATTAAAGCTATTGGTCAAAGGATGAAAGATACAACTAGTTTAGGCTTCAAGAGGATCCCATTCCATCTAGGGATTAACAAATTTTTATCTGAACCTGAACCTGGACCAGAACTAGAACCTAAGGGCACAACTATAGTGGACACCTTAGAGGATAGCTCCGATGAGGATTACTTTCCTTATCCTATTCCTCCAGATCTAGCAACATTATTTTCTTAGCTAGATGACATCATAACACATATCAGTATAGCCAAGGCTGGTAGTGACTCCAATAGCGCTATTCCATTCACTTCTCTAACATATGAACAATGGGAAGTGTCATAAGACCCTGGTTTCAAGGGTGAACAATACATACCATCATAGTTTCAAGAGCAGTTTATGCAAGAATAGGCTGGTGTCACAAGAACTCTTAAACCTTCATGGTGCAAACATCCCAGTCAGAGTTCAGACACAAATTCCCATGAATATTAGTTTGACAGTCTTTCAGAAGGATCCTTTGACAAGAATGTTGATACTAAACATACACCTAAAAACATTCTCAACATAAGTGAAGGGTCTAGTGTAAGGTCTAATAAGTCTGATTCCATAAATGTTAATGTGTCTTCTACTATGGTTAGTAGGAGTCAAATGGATTCAAATACACATTTGGATGAGATTTCTCTAGGTCTCAGCTTACTAGTCCGCACTTTTAATGGTTATACCTTGAATGCACTTGAACCCATCACTTCTCTCTCACTCCAACATCCTGAGATAATAGACTGGAATTCCCCTTCCTCATCTAACAAAGTCCTAACATTCTAGAATGAATATTCTCTAGCCTGTTATCTCCATGCTCTTGAACCTGTAACGTCCTCCACTAGAGATGATAGTATCAGCATGACCGAAAGTGATATCAAGTATCTTAGTCATAATATCAAAAGAAAAGAATAGACGCTCTGATGGTGAAAATCACATTGTGGTAGTGCCAGAGCCAAAAAAAGTAAAAAGAATAGACATATCCAAAGGTGAAAACCTCTCCGAGGTGCCTAAGGATGAGATACTTGGTGTGCTTCTGATTCATTTCTAGGAATGATCATCGGTGCTAATTGAGCCAACTTAGCCAATAAATTTGGGTACAGAAGAACATCCACACATTATTCATGTGGCTAAGTCATTATCTGCAGAAGAACTCAAAGAATTCACAAATTTTTTCAAAGAGAAAAAGATAAACTTTGCATGGACATACTTTGACATGCCTGGTGTAGATCCTGATCTTATCATGCATCACCTGTCAATAGCTCCTGAAGTAAAACCAATCAAGCAAAAACTCAGAAAAATGCATCCACATGTGGCTTTACTTGTCAAGGCAGAATTAGAGAAACTCCTAAAAGTGGGGTTCATTAGAGAAATTGACTATGTAGAATGGATCTCCAACATAGTTCCAGTGTTGAAGCATGACAAATCTATCAAAGTTTGCATATACTTCTGGGACTTAAACAAGGTATGTCCAAAAGATGATTTCCCACTACCCAACATTGATATGATTGTGGATATGACAGCAGGGTACAAAATGTACTCCCTAATGGACGGTTTCTCTAGCTACAACCAAATCAAAATTGCACTAGAGGACCAAGAAAAGACTACTTTCACTTGTGCATGGGGCACTTTCTACTAGAATGTTATGCCTTTTGGTCTCAAAAATGGTGGAGCCACGTATCAGAGAGTAGTCACTACTATATTTCATGATATGATGCACAAAATAATGGAGGATTATGTTGATGACACCCTTGCTAAAATCATGGACAGGAAGGTGCATCTTACTGAACTAGGCCCTATATTGGATTGTATGGAAACGTTCAAACTACGTCTCAATCCAAAGAAATGTGCATTTGGAGTAACTTCCAAAAAATTTCTTGGTTATATCATCTCCGCAAAGGGTATCAAGGTGGATCCTGAAAAGGTGCAAGCTATCATGGAAATTCCTCCACCTCACAATATTAGTCAAATGAGAGGTCTTCAAGGTCAGCTTCATTCTCTTTGGCACTTCATCTCAAAGCTAGCTGACAAGTCACAACCATTTACTAAAACTCTACATAAAGGTGTGACCTATGAATGGAATAAAGAATGTGAACAAGGTCTTCAACAAATCAAATAATATCTAGCTAATTCTCCTATATTAATGCCTCCTATTCATGGGAAGCCATTAATATTATACATCTTAGCTATAGAAAAATATCTGGGTGTTATATTGGCCCAAGAAGATCAAAACAATAAAGAAAGAGAAATCTATTACATCAACAAAACATTGGTCTCCTATGAAATGAATTATTCTGTCATTGAGAAAGCTTGCTTGGTGGTGGTGTTTTCTTCCTAGAAATTATGGCATTACATGCTTTCTCACACTATAAGGCTCATTGAAAAAATTGATCCATTAAAGTACTTACTCAATAGAGCTGCCCTCATCGGTAGATTAGATAAGTGGGTCATGTTAATCAGTGAATTTGACATTGAGTATGTGGAAAGAAAAGCTATCAAAGGGAAAGAAATTGCAGATTAGTTGGCTGAGGCACCTATTTCAGACTATCAACCATTAAGGATCGAATTCCTAGATGAGTCCATCATGCTTCTCACACATCAGGTATGGACCATGTTCTTTGATGGATCATTCACCCAGTAGGGGTCAGGTGCCAGAATCTTGTTCATTACACCTCAGTGGTATTCATTACCAAAGGCTTACAAAATGTTGTTTCCTTTCACAAATAACATTACTGAGTATGAAGCCTTGATTAATGGATTAAAAATTTCTATTGAATGGCGTGCCGATGAGATAAAGGTCTTTGGAGATTCACAGTTGGTTATCAATTAGGTGAATGATATCTACCAAAAAAAAGATGAAAAGCTGGTGCCTAATAAAAAGATGGTTGATGATCTCAAGAAATACTTTGCACACATCACTTTCTAACAAATTCCAAGGGCAGATAATAAAGAAGCCGATATCATGGCTACTCTGGCTTCCATGTTACAAATGCCAGAAAATGACTTTAGACATGAATTCCTAGTGGAGACATTATGCTACCCTGCTTATAATTCCCCTGAATCCTAAATGATCTATTCAGTCATTGGACATGACTCATCCCACTACCACCATATTTATTCCTATCTTTGTGACCAGATCATTCTAGACACTTACACCCAAAATGAGAAATGTCACTTAATCCGCAGTGCTTCACAGTTTATCATCATAGCTAACAACTTATATAGGCGAGGTCTAGATTGTACCCTCCTTAGGTATTTAGAACCTGATGAGTGCAAGCATGCATTAGTAGAGGTGCATGAAGGTGTTTGTGGGTCTCACTCAAATGGCTTGAAACTAGCTCACAAACTTATTAGAGCTGGTTACTATTGGCCAGATATGGAGAAAGAAGCTACACAATTTTATAAATATTGCAAACAGTGCCAGCTTCATGGAAATTTGATCCATGCTCCTGCTAAGGAGCTCATTCCTTTCATCATCTTTTGGCCATTTCAGCAGTGGGCCTTTGACTTGGTGGGTCAAATATATCCATCTTCTTCAAGGGGACATAAATACATCATTACTACTACAAACTATTTTACCAAAAGGGTTGAGGCAGTGCCCCTCATTGTAGTTGATGGCAAGTCTATGGCCATGTTTATACTGAACTACATCATCTGCAGATATGGTGTACCCTCATCAATAATCACTGACAATGGGGGGAAATTCAAGAATAAGGATCTAAAAGAACTATGCGCTAAGTTCATAATTATTTAGCACTGGTCTTCTATATATTATCCCCAAGGTAATGGATAGGCAGAAGCTTCAAATAAGACTATTCTCAAGATCTTACACCGCACAGTACACAAATCTGGATGAGACTAGCATCTCTAGATTAATCTAGCTTTATGGGCTTACAACACCAGTATACAGACACTTACAGGGGCCATGCCCTTTGCTCTATTTTATGGTACAGATGCAGTGCTTCCTATTGAGGTTGAGATTCCTACCTTGCGAGTCTCTTTGAAGGGCCTCATTACTGATGATGCTATGAAAATATCTCAGCTTCAAGAGCTTGAACTACTAGATGAATGTCAGAAAGTGGTGTTTGATAATCTCCAAGAATATCAGAAGAGAATATCTAAATGTTACAACAAGAAGGTCAGACCAAGAGAATTCCAAATGGGTGATCTCGTCCTGAGAGAGAACCCCAAGAATCAATAGTAGCGGGTCCAGAAAGGAAAATTTGAACCAAACTAGCTTGGTATGTATGTTATCACTATAGTATTTGGGTCTGGCGCTTACCAGCTCTCTACCATAGAGGGGGAACAACTCAAAGAGCTTATCAATGCTCTTCATCTGAAGAAGTTCTATAGTTGAGATGTCTTCTGAATGCTCATGTACATACTCTATTGAGAGAAAATCCTAAAAATTCCAAAATGTCTTGAAAAAATGATCATCTTAGTGAAAACCCAACAAATAGGTGCTTTTATGTATCTATTATCTTGGTGAAAACCTGGTAAACACACACCTTGATAATATCCAAAAAAGTCAAAAAATGAAAAAATACAAAAAATGAAAAATACAAAAAAAAAAAAAAAAAAAAAGAGAAAAATGTGCCATTGATGAAAACCTGGTAAACAGGCGTCATGGTAGCAAAAATATAATTTCTGCCAAGATGGTGAAAACCTGGTAAACAAGCACCTCTTGTTCTGCAATGCTCTATCTATCGTGACATCCCTTGGCTATCTTGCAGTTTGCTCTCCCACTTTCCTGCTTTAGTTTGCTTTCTCATGCATTCGCTCTCAGTTATTTTTGAGATTTTTGCTCGACTTCACATGGATTGAAACTGGTCACACTTGGGGGCATCTTCCTAGTCTAGGGGGGCATTGTCCTATCTTTTGGAGTCTCTCTCCTCTTTGCATCAGTCACCAGTGGTTCTCACTATTTCTACCTGGTGATGCCTTGATCTCACAATGATCTTTATACTTGAGAATCTTTCTCGCGTTAGTCACTAGTGATTCTCACTGCGTCTTCCTACTGTCACTATAGTAATAAGATTTCTTGCATCAACTCACTATCTACATATTTGACATCAATCCACCTTGGGTCTTTTCAAGATCCCGCCTAATTTAACACGACCCTAGCGTCATAGCTTGGGGGAAATCCACTCAGATTTATCCTCTCTATATGAGTCAAGTTAGTCATCAACATTCATTACTTGGGGGCATAGCTCCCCACCTTGATCACATCTTCAGTTTACACTCAAGTCAGTAATCTTGTCAGTTCAAAAGGACAACTCTCTACTGACACAAATTGGTGTTTTTTTTTTTAACACCACAATAAATAGTGTTTTTTTAACACTATCTTTGGACACATCTATTTTTTTCAACACACATTGGACATCGCAACGTAAACATCTATCAATGAAAATCAAACACATCATACTCACAAGCACAACGATATTTTTCAACACCCCTAAAACACATGGACATTCATAAAATTTGAATTATGCTGAGCTATGATTGAATCTTTCTTTGTATGCTGTCTGTTCTCATGAATTTCATTGATATTTTCTTTTGTCTACTACTTATGGGTGTGGTTTTGATGATCTGACAGCGTCAAATAAACAAGGTGTATGTGATAAGAGCTTCTGCATTAAGGTGGGAAAGCTTCACATCCCTTGATCTTTTTTATTTGTATGCCAAGGTGAGGTTGGAACTATCTCCTTGACTATTATTGCTCTATTCATTTACTTGTGTACTCTTACTATATCAAACTGGAAATAATGTTCAGGTCATCTTGGCTTTTGTGCCCTGGTGCTTATGTTAATTTCCTACATTTTATCCAATGAAAGTCATATTAATATTATTCTGGTTGCATTGGTGCTAGTAAGGATTGTATTGACTCTGATGTTCCAAGACTCGATGATGATAATTATGTGATGAGTCCAACAACCAAGTCCTAGGGTTGCATTTAGCTTAGGCTTGCATTCACATTTTAAGCTTGCATAGAAACAATTTTGGTGCTCTCTTCATTGTCTTCTCATTCTTTGAAGGTCCTCATATTTTTTCCTGGATTCCTCTTGACTGCATAAGTGTCTAGTCTATGCTCTCGATCTTCATTCATATATTTTTGGTTAGTACCTATCATATATTGCAATATCCTACATGAGATGATTAGTACCATTGCATTCATTGCATTACATCCATTTCCACAAAAGTGAATTTCCATACATTCATTTGCATTTACATATCCACAAACATGTGCATCCATTATAAGCATAAATAACATTTATCCATCTAAAATCTATCATTACATTACATTCATTCATACATTAATAAAACATGTGCATAAAAATTTGCATATTCATCCATGGCATACATTTCTAATCCATACATCTAATCATATAGGAAACATCTCACAAGACATGCAAGTTTAAAAGCAATATATAAACAAGTACAATGATGCCAAAATCAAGCTCATATATATCAATCGATCAAGTGTACAAATGGTGCTACTTGAGCATAGTATATAAAAATGGTGCTACAATATTTATCAAATGTCTGATCTAGCCACTCCCACCTAGAGGAGGTGGAGGAGGTGGCATGGCCTTTTGCTGAGGAGGTGCCTATAGAGGTGGTCCCTGTGGAGCAGCCTGTGCCCCAGCATACTCTAAAAATGGTGGTACCTATTTTTCTACCTCGGGAACTAGGATCATGTATGCAGCATAATAATAGGCTGACTGAGTAGCCTCATATCTCACCTTTGCCTATGCTCTGGCCAGTGCCTCCTGTAGTCCCCAGATCTCTCAATCTCGCTCGGCCACTCGGGTCTCCTGGATGACCACTTGTGTATGGTAGTCATCCTACTCCCTATGTACCTACCTCACTCTCTCCTAGATCTTCCTAAGAGCCTCCTATAACTATGCCATCTATCCTCTTGCATGTGGATTAGCCATCATAGTATCCTCTCCCTGCTCAAAGATGTCACTTTTCCTCTTCCCAATGGACCTATCCTGAGTTCCACTACTCCCTGCACCTGCATATGATCCCATATGTCTAGGAGGAAGGGGACTCTACTAGGTCCTTAGCCATAGTACTCTCTACTTTGGCGGTACCTACTATGGTGGTGGCTATGCTGGCTGCTGCAGTGGCGATTGTGGTACCTACTGCCGTAACGATGGCTATACTACCTACTGTACCTGTTGGCCCATGCCAACAAGATCTGTGAATCTTGGGAATGGGTGAGCCAAGATGTGATCTCTATATGCAGGTGTCATCCCTGCATTTGTTACCCCTACTAAATAGTCCCACCTAGCTAGTGGTACCCGTGCATTTATCATACTCCTGCCCAGTTCTAGCTACCGCTGCCAGCCCTTCTTCGTCTCATCGAAGAATCGGGCATATGTGCAATACTCCTAGGAGATGTCCTATGGTCTCCCAAACTACTGTAGGACCTGAGTCAATAGGAAGCGCTCAATGACACTGATGGTGTACCCGATCAAAGGATGCAAGCAGAACATATGTGGCAACTCATGCCGTGCGTCATCCCAAATGTCTGTAGCTATCCATGGCCTCCATATAACTGCTGCCATATCATCCAGCTGTGCCTGCCACTAATCTATCTTACCCAGCACTGGCTGAGTCATTAGACCTACATACCTATAAATGTATGGCTCTAGGGGTTGTCGAGTATCATGGAAAATTGGCTGACATACGGGAAGGTACTCCCAGGCCCAGATCTATAGAACCACAACTCTTGCCGCCATGGTTTGTACACTCTAATACATTATCTCATGCATCTCATGGTACATCTGTGTGAGCATACACTCACCCCATCCAAACCTCACTACTGGCATGGCTAACATCTGCTACAACATGAGTCCCCAGCTGCACTCCAATCTATGCTGACCCTGATCCGGCACTAGGTGGTAACTCAAGAACATCACCAAGATGACTGCCAATGTGTGTCCTACATCGTACCTACTTGTCAGATCATCTCAAGAGATGGATCGACCCATCACTAGATCATCCTGGAAGATTTCTCTCAATGCAAGTGTGCCTGCCCTTAGCTGGGTATCATACTCCACGCGAGCCCCATGGAATGGTACTCTCAAGATCCTATATATGTCCTCAGGGGTGACTGTCATCTCCCCCTGTGAAAAATGGAAAGTGTTCATCTTCGAATGGAAACACTCAACAAGTGCACATAATAGACCATGATTTACCCAAATCTTAGGTACATTACATAGATATTATAGTCCTAGCCCATCGAGATGGTCACCCTTAGCATCAGTCAGTCTTTGCACAAGCTCGCCTATGACAGGATGGTGAGGCTGAAACATAATATCGGGGAAGTCAACCTGCAAAGCAAGTGACGACATTTGATCAGTATCTCAACATGATGATTTTTCAAAGCAATAACAACAAATGAAGCTATGGATCTATCCTAAACACAGTTTTGAGGCATTCTAATTGGCTGATTCTGCAACATACTAGACGACAAATTTTTTGACTGCAATTAGTTCCCATGCAAGGAAACTCTTTTCCCACATGAGACTTCTATTTCGTGAGAGACGGGATCTCTTTTTGCATGAGATATCATCACTAGCGATGAAATCTCTCGCAACATCATGGTGCACCTCGCGCATGCTCGCAGAGGGACCCCGTGTAAGGAAACCCTAACTTGCACGAGGAAACCAATTTCTCATGTGAGGGGCAACCTTGGCCAATGCAAGGAAACTATTTCCTCATGTGAGACTTGACCTAATTGGACTTAAAAGATTTAAAAGCATGCTAAAATATTTAAAATCAATAAACATTTGAAATGCAAGATGGTTTTTTGATTACTTACAGGTGCATCATACTTTGGTGGCCAACGGTGTCGCCAGGAGTGCTCGAATCGATGTGTATGCAGATGAATTCTATCAGTATCAGCCTGGGCCCTCGCCATCTCTAAAGTCAAAAGTGAATGATGATTTGAAAATGACCCCTTCAGGCCTTATATAGCCTTTGACCTAATTTTCAAAAGTGCTCTGTTTTCTACAAAAATTGCACCCTTGGCTAAATCAACCATTCTGAATCCATTTTCATGATCGAAATCAAAATCTAACACTCCTAAGTAGCTCAAAATTGCATTCTAAAATTTTGGGACCGACGTGCTTTGATGCTTGTGCAGTCAACTTTTTGACGTCACTTTCTTGTCAGAATCATCTCTCATCATCATTTTCTCAGCTTCTATAATATTTTTATCAAAATTCAAATCTAGCCAATTCTGGTCAAACTTGGTCAACTATGGTCAAACCTAGTCAACAGGACCTCCCAATCACTCTAAATTGTTTTTTCCTTCTCTTGATCTATCTCTGAATTCCTCTAGATCTTCGATCTTACTTCTATCTGCAATCTTTTGCTGTTGATCATCTTTCTATTGTGTCATCTTTCGATTTTGCTCCTGAGGGGGCAGGATGATTGCATCATTGAATCTTTTTGCATCATTCTCAAATTAGTCTGATCTGAATCAAAAGTCCCCATTGCTAGGGGCATCTCATCACTTGGGGCATATTCGGTGTTTTATACCTTATGGTAAAAATTGGATATTCCATTATCTTGAATCTCTAGGGGCATCTTGATTCATCGCATCTTGTCATCTATCTTTCTAGGTATCTGAGCAATCTAACTCAGATCCTCAAGGATCAAGCTTTGTTTCGAAGATGATTCTTGAAATCCCATTGGGTATTGGGGCAATCTAAGCCTAATTCCTGAAAGTTAGGCTTCATTTTGAAGAGGGCTCTCAAAATCTCTTTTTGACCATTATCTCGGTAACCTATCCCCAATCTCAGAGGGCTAACTTTCATATTGGGGCAATCTAACCCTAATTCTAGAAATAGTCCTAAATATTCATAAGCCATCAGCGGACATTAGGGAAATCTAACCCTGATTCAATTATTTTCTCTCAATTGGTATTTGGACCATTGTCTTCACAATCTAACTTAGACTTCGGAGAATCATGCTTCATTCTGAAGATGGTTCTGCTTCTCGATCTGATCAGTGTCTTGGAAACCTAACCTAGACTCCTAAAATATTCATCTGTCACATCAGGCTATTCTTTGAATCAATGCGCTACTCCCACATCAATTCAAAGAGGGGAAAAATGTAACACGCCAAAATTGGCACCTTACAATTCTAATCAATTTTGGTGCATATTTTCATCATCAAAGTCCTATTGTACTAGGCAAATTCTCCTTCCTAATTGTCTTTAATTGACTTAGTCTCAAATGCAGAAAACCTAGATTTGCATAAATCTTCCATCATATTTAATTCCTAAATTTTCAAGATTTATTAGCTAAAAATCCCTATGATTAATTAATTTAATTCTAAAGTCCTAAGTTCTTTTAAATTAAATTAATCCCACCCCCTTTAGCTAATACACATTAAGGGAATTAAATATTATTTGGTTATTTGAATGGATTATCCCCACTTGAATTTAATAATTCAAACAAAGTAAAAAGCCACCCATGTGGCAATAATTCATTTATTTAATTAAATAATTCCTTCATATTTGTCTCACCTTCCTCCATGAAGATGAAGAGTCAGCCGTTTCTTCCCAAGAAACTCTTCATCCTCTCTTCCGAATTTTCTATATTATGGACCTTCTTTCCTTCATTTGAAGGGGGCAATTTTGAGAGTACAAAAACTATAGTGAATTATTATCTCAATTCTCTCATATTTCCAATCTTTTATTGCATATTTAGTGTAATTTCATTTAGCTTAATGGAATTTTTCATCTCAATTTAGTTTTTTTACTTATCAAGTAGCTTAATTCTGTTATCTCTTTCAAGTTTCTTAGCTTAAAATCTGCATCTTCATTCCTAAATTATAATTGCATCTCTCATATAGAACAAATTTCATTTCAGTTTTTAAAGCTTTCAAATCCTCCATTTTAGCAATGGTCTATAGTTGTTGGCTCTTGTTCTGAGAGTAATTAAACACCCCAACTAAATATGAGGCAACAGGTCGATTCAATCGATATTGTGGAATGAGCAATTCATGTTCATCTTAATGATTTAATGATTGAGCAATGACTATGTTGTGTTGTGGCTGATTTATATGTCAACATTCAAACACATACAAATGATGACATCGACTTGAGGAAAAAAATCGAAACTATGTTAGAACAGAAAAAGATTTCTGGGTTTTGTTCATCTCTGCATTTTTGTTCTAGATCTGGTCTCATATTTTCAAAAAATTAAGTGCGGACCCCAAAAATAGCATTCTTCAAATGTGAAACAATTCAAGTTTATTACTTTTCTCCTATCCTTTTCAATTAAAGTTATTAATCTTTCTAAATCTATCACACACTCTCTTCTATAAACTGAGAATTAGGGTTTTTCTCTTTATCCCTATCCTTAATAGGTTGATTCATTTATGCATTGACCCTTTCTTTAGGGTTAATCAATTCAGATCTTGCCTTTAAGAAATTTGGGATTAAGAGGACAATCTTACCTTCTTCACACATATCCATAACACCCTAGTTCCTATCTTACATTTCAAGTAACACATCTATTTCATATCTTACATTTTAGTAACTCCCTTCTATTTTATATCTTACATTTTGGTGAACCCACAATAGACAACTCTTTCTTTTTGGTGTTAGATGCTTTGCCTCTTTTTCTTAGAGACTAGATCTTGCATATTAAATTAGTTTTATTTTATGCTCTTGCATTTTAAAATACAAAAAATTGACATACTCATAAAAATATAAAAACATTTCTTGCATTTTATTCACTATGAAGATCTTTAAGATGCTTTGGGGTATGGCTATTTTTCTCATTATGCTTCTTTTAGCATCTCTTTATAGTACTTATGATGTATATGAGAGTATCATTCATTTCATCATGTTTGTTAATCTTCATGTTTCACTTTCTTATTCTATTTTGAGATTAACTAATACTAGTCTTCCTACTTTCAAAAGTTTCATTAAGGATTTGTGTAGCAGACTTATTACTCTTTTAGATTACATGAAGAATTGGGTATATGATACCCAATTTACTAATCTTCCTAATCTTAAACCTATCCTCCTAATCCTCATCCTATAAATCCTAATCCAATTCCAAATATTCCTATTTCTATTTCTCCATCTTTTATCCCTAGTTCTTCCCACACTTATGATGGAGTTCAAGCTAAGGTCCATGATGCCGATGTTCAAGAATTTTTCCATTTACCTTCCCCTTCTTATCCAATCCATGATGATATTAAAGGGAAAAACAAGGAAACCTATTCTCAACCTATCATTCCACCATATACACCATTTTCTCATGAACACCATAATCAATCACCTCCCATAGAAGCTTTGCAAGATATGTAAACTACCGAATATACTATGGTGGATAAACAATGCTATAAAAGTTTAGGGCTTGGTATCAATAAAAAAGGCATTAAAAACTCGATTCATTCATCCCCTCAACAAAATATGCATGGTATAGGTTTCCTTCCTTCTCAATTCAAGGTGGCTGACCTTAACTATCATCCTCCTCTTCATTTCCTTCTTCCAACACCTTCCTTAGATCACCTTGATACACCTCGAAATGTGGCTATGAAAGTATATGTCCAATTAATGAATTCTAAGAAAGAAATATTTAAAACCATGCCCAAAAAATCTCTCTCTAAATACAAATTTCCTTTTCATTATAGTAATACACATTTACTTGCTGATTGTTTGCATTTTAAGCTATATGTTAGAGAAAGATCTGCTTTAGGAATTATATCTTATTCCTGTGCAGTATTACAATTTCTTCATAATTTTGATATAGGGCATTCCCCTCATTCTTCTATAAATTAGATCATTTTTCTCCTCTTGTCTCTTCACTAGGGGGAAAGAGGTATTTCATTCTAGTCTTCTAGGATCCATTTTTCTCTTAGCATGTATTTTGTTTTGAGTTTAATTGGTTATTCTTTCTATATTCTATCCCTATAACTTTCTCTTATGATACATACTTCCTTCGCTCATAATAATTCATGATATATTTTCTAGGACATTTGTTTTTTAATGATATCTCTTTGCTATAAAATCTCTTGATATAATTTTATATATCCCTTGCTTTCTCCCCTGGGGGGCAAGGTATTTTCCTTTTTCCTCTATTTAATGATATTCTTTCCTTAGCTTTGTGGCATTTGTTTATCATACAACATCATTTCCTTATAAAGATTTATGCTTTTGGCTATGGATACCCTCTTATATGGGAGGGGATTGTCCTAGGTCATCACCTCTTCTTTATTTTGAAAATTATGTTCTTTATAAACTCTTACCTTTTCTTTGGGTTAGAGTTTGACACCTTCATTCTAAGATCCCTCTTCCTCTTCATCGCAGGGGGCTTTATGATTAAATATTTGGTCCCTCTTTTATTTGGAAGATTACATCTTATCCTAAGAACTCCTCTATGGTTGGGGTCTTGATGTTAAGATCTCTTCCTCTTTCAGGATCCTTTTTCCATATGAGACATATCCATTTCACGATTATCTATGCTCTTAGAGGTAAGGGTCAATACTCTTTGCTAAGGATATAGTGTATATTGTTGTTAAAATAGATATGTCCTTACCTTGTGAAGTAGGTATCCTCTTTCTCTTCCTTATCCTGCCTAATGGGTAGTCATGATAAGGAGGGGTGCATATATAGGGTCTCCCTTATACTATATTTTACATTAGTTTATATTTTACTAATGAACTATAACTAATTGAATGTTTGAATATGTTAAGTTGATGATCATGCAAGGTATTAAATCAGTTAATGTATATATTTTCATTGATGTCAACCTCATTTAATCTGTATGGTCATGGAAATATTGCTAAATAATTCAAAGAACTGATGAATCAAAGGCTATGCTATTAGTAATGCATATAAGTCAAGTATTCACAAAGGGACTGTACACACCAATGGAGTGCACACTGACAGACATAGTAAAAGAGATAAGTCACAGTGTTACCCCATTGAGAAAATACACAACATTACCAATGAGAAAAGTTAGTTTTACCCGATGATAAAAAAATAGAGTAACCTGACATACAGAATTACAGTGTTGCCCGACGGACAGAGATCCCGAAGACAACTGAAGTCACACCTACAGAATAGTCAGTTATCACCGATGACTAACTGAAGTGTTGAACGATAGAACAAAGAGTTTAGAAATGAAAAAATTATTAGCTGTCAAGAGCTAAAAATAGACTTAACTGATACTTATTTTTATATGTTTAATGTAGACCTCTAAATTCAACACAAACACAACATGGTCTTTACACAATCGCTCAATTCACAAAGACAAACATGAATTGTTTGTTCTGCAAATTTGATTGAGGCGACCTGTTGCCTCCTAATTAGTTGTGGATGTTGAGTTTTACCCTTAGAATGAGAGCCAACAACCTAACCATTTCTAACATGAAGGATTTTAAGAATGCAAGATGAGGAGAATTGCCATTAATCTTATGAAATCTGTAACTAGTCTATGAGAAAATGCTCTTAATCTATGAATTGAGAAACGATTAAGATATGGAAATGAATTGCAACTAGTTAAGAATGAATTGCAACTAAGCTATGGAAGAAAAATTCAATTAATCTAAGAAAATCAAATGCTTCTAATCGAGACATGAGAGTGCTTGTAATCTATGAAAGAAATTGCTTCTAAGCTAAAATTGAACTTGAAGTGAATTTAAAAATCTTGAAAGCACCAAATTGAAATGTTAGCTATATGGATAAATCATAAAATGAAAGCTAAAACATCTTCAATTCCAATTGAAATTCAGACTAATTATGCAAATTAAGCTTTTAAAATATGAAAATCAAATGCAAATTGACTATAATATTGATGCTCTCCAAAATCATCTCCTTTAATGAAGAAAAGAAGTCCAATTTATAGAAAACCATGGAAAGAGAGTGAAGAGTTTCTTGAAAAGAAACAGTTGTCTCTTCATTCTCCATTTGAGACAAATAAGCAAAGATTATTTAAATAAAAGGGTGAATTATTGCCACATAAGTGTCCTTTCACATGGAATTATGGAATTCCTTTATGAGGATAATTCATCTAATAATTAAATAACCTTTCAATTCCTTTTATGTGTATTAGCTAAAGGGGGCAGAATTGATTTAATTAAAAGCACTTAAGACTTTAGGATTAAATCAATTAATCATAGGGGTTTTTAGCTAATAATCATTGAGAATTTAGGAATTAAATATAATGTCAGATTTATGCAAATTTGGGTTTTCTGCATTTGAAACTCAGTCAATTAAAGTCAATTAGGAGAAGAATTTGCCTAATACAATAGGACTTCGAAGATAAGAAAATGCACCAAAATTGATTGGATTATTAGGTGCCAATTTTGGGGTGTTACATTTTGCCCCTCTTTGAATTGATGTGTGAGAAGCACATTGATTCAAAGAATAGTCTGAAGTGAAGATTGGAATTAGGGTTAGATTGCCCCAATGTCCACTGAGAGCTGATGAAGATCCAGGACTATCTCCAGAATCGGGGTTAGATTGCCCCAATACAAAGGTAAGCCCTCCGAGATCTAGGTTAGATCGCCTAGATAACGGTCTAAAGATTTTTTTGAGAGTCATCTTCAGAATGAAGCATAACTTTCAGGAATTAGGGTTAGATTGCCCCAATACCCAATGAGATTTCAAGAATCATCTCCAGAATGAAGCTCCCCCAATGTCTAGGTTAGATTGCCTAGACACTAGTTAGATTGATATCTTTCACAAGACTGTCCCCAGAATGAGGCTCAACCTTCAAGAGTCAGGGTTAGATTGCCCTAATACTTGTCTCAAAAGACAATCAATTTAGGACTATCTCCAGAATGAAGCGTGATCCTTGAGGATCTGAGTTAGATTGCTCAGATACCTAGCAAGGTAGATGACGTGATAAAAAGAATCAAGATCATGGAATATCCAATTTTGACCATAAGGTATGAAAAATTAAATATGCCCCAAGTGATGAGATGCCATAGCGATGGGGACTTTAGATTTAGATCAGACTGATTCAAGAATAATGCGAAAACATTCAATGATGCAATCATCTTGCCCCCTCGGGAGTGAAATCAAAATATGCCACATCATAAAGATGAGAGTGAGAAATCACAGAAAAAGATAGATCAAGAGAGAGTAGAATCAATTTAGAGTGATCGAGAGGTCCTATTGATTAGGTTTGACCATAGTTGACTAGAATTGACTTTGATGAAAACATTACAGAATCTGAGAAAATGATGACAAGAGATAATCCTAACAAGAAACCAACATCAAAAAAATGACTGCACAAGTGTCTGATCACGTTGGTCCTGAGATTTTTAAAATGTGATTTTGAGCTACTTATGAGTGTCAGATTTTGATTTCGATCACGAAAATGGATCTAGAATGATCCAATTAGCCAAGGGTGCAATTTTTGTGGAAAATAGAGCACTTTGAAAATTTAGGTCAAAGGCTATATAAGGCCTGGAGGGGTCATTTTCAAATCATTATTCCCCTTTGACTTTAGAGATGGTGAGAGCTCCAGCTGACATTGAGAGCATTCCTATGCACATGCATAGATTTGAGTGCACCCGATGGCACAATTGACCAGTGGAGTATGACGCACCTATGAGTATTCATAATTGGATCTTGTATTTCTAGAAAAAATTTGTCATTCTTTAGCATTAGTGATATTTTTTTAGCATTTAAACCATGTTTTGCCAAGTGTCGCACGAGGAAATAGTTTTCTCGCGCTGGGCCTGATCGCTCTTCACGCGAGAAAACTGTTTCCTCGCGCGGGTTGGGGATTCTGCGCATGGGCCCCTCACCAGTGCTTACATGAAGATTGCACGTGTGCTGCACGAGATTCCTAGAATCTCGTGTGAGAACACATCCTGCTTCACGCGAGCCAGAAAGCTCATGCGGAACCAGAGTTTTCTCTTGTGAGAAAAGAGTTTTCTCACATGGGAAATTGGCAAAAACCAAAATTGTTATTTTTCTTTCATCACAGAGTCAACCGGTTGGACTGTATGTCGAGTAGTTCCATAGCTACATTTGTTGTCTTTTTCTTTGAAAATCATCATTGTTGAGGTACTGATCCAATTTTTTCCTTTTGTATTGCAGGTTGATCTCCTAGACATTGGTTTCAAGTCCCATAATCCTATCATGGGTGAGTTACTACAGAGATTATCAGATGTCGATGGGGCCCACATTGATGGGTTAGGATTGACATATCTGTGTGATGTACCTGATATTCATGTAAATCACAGATTACTTGGGGCCATGGTTGAGTGTTTCTATTCAGAGATGAATACTTTTCATCTGCCATAGGGATAGATGATGGTGACTCTAGAGGATGTATACAAGATACTGAGAGTGCCATTCCATGGAGCTCGCATGGAGTATTGCACGCAGTCGAGAGATGGTACATAGGCTTTGAGAGACATTTTTAGGATCAGTTGGTGGTGGGTCGGGCTATCTCCTGGGAGGAGCTGATACGTACATATGGCTGAGATTACCCCTTGGTAGTTGTTCTCACATTATTTTTGAGTTGTCATCTGGTACTAGATCGTGGTCAGCACAATTTGGAGTGCAGCTGGGGCGTTATGCTCTAGAAGATGCTATATGTGCTGATAGTTATGTATGGATGGGGCGAGTGCATACTCACATAGATATATCATGAGATGCACGAGGTCATGTATCAGGGTGCCCACACTATGGCAGTGGGAGTAGTTGTGTTGTAGATTTGGGCCTCGGAGCACCTTCCCGTATGTAGGCTGATTTTTCATGATACGCGACAGCCATTAGAGTCGTATATTTATAGATATGCCGGTCTAATGACCCAGCCTGCACTGGGTAAGACTGAGCAATGGAATGCATAGATTGATGATATGGCTGCAGTGATATGGCGATCATGGGCAGCTACTGAGGTCTGGGATGATGCTCATCATGAGCTATTGTACATGTTCTATTCTTATCCTCTGATAGGGCATACCATCATAGTGATTGAGTGTTTCCTACTTACGCATGTGCTGTGCCAGTTCAGGAGACCTCAGGATGTATCACTTGAGTATTGCATGTATGCCTAATTTTTCAATGAGATGAAGAAGGGTTGGCAGAGGCAGCTTGCCAGGGGGCGTAGCATGATAGATGCCTGGGTACCACCATCCCGATGGGATTACATGGTAGTAGTTACAAATGCAGGTGTGACACCTGCATACAAAGATCAGTTGTTAGCACATCCATTTCCTAGGTTCACATCTCCAGTGGGCTAGATTCCTCAGGTGGTGTAACCACCACCACAGCAGTAGGCATAGAAAGTTCCTCCTCTGGGATAGCAGCCTGAGGATCGACAGCCACAGCATCCGCCACTACAGTAGCAGGATAGAGTGGTACATACATGTACACATTAGACTGCTATCCCTGTGAGGCCTATGGGATTAGATATAGGTGTTGGGCCTAGTGGTAGCCAAGATAGAGCTGCAAAGCAGGGTGATGATACCATCATGGCCGATGCAATTTTGACTGACGCTCCAGCAGGCGGACAGGTGACTCAGCTATAGGAGGCTCTCCATAGAGTGAGAGAGAGAGAGTGCGACAAACACAGAGGGAGCATGATGACCTTCATACATAGGTGGTCATCAGAGATACCCGAATATCAGAGTGAGATTGGGAGGTCTGAGAGTTATGAGAGGCACTAGCCAGGGCACAGTTGGATATTAGATATGAGGCTGCACATGTGGCCTACTATTATGTTGCGTATACTCTTGCAATTCCTGAGGTAGCAGATTAGATTCTACCTTTTTCAGAGTATGCTGGTGCTCGGGCTATTCCACAAGGACCACCTCCATAGGGTCCACCTCCACAGTAGCAGGGGATGCCCCCCCCTCCACCTCCTCCAGGTGGTTTGGTTATGATGTATATTGTACCACCATTTTGACCTATTGTGTTCGAGTAGCACCCTTGTATATTCAGACCGATCGATATATATATATATATATATATATATATATATATATATATGAGCTCAATTTTTTGGCATCATTGTACATGTGTATATATTGCGTTAAATGTGTATGAGATGATTTCCTATATGATTTAGATGTATGGATTAGAAATGTATGTGATAAATGAATATGCAAATGTTTATGTATGTGTTTTATTGATGTATGAAAATGCTATGATAGATGTTAGATGGATAAATGTGATGTATGATTTGAGTTATGCTTATAATGGATGCACATGTGTATGGATATATATGCAAATGAATTTATGGAAATGCACTTCTTGAAAATTAATGGAATGCAATGGATGCAATGGTACTAATCATCTCATGTAGGGCATATACAATAGATACTAGCCAAAAGGACATGCATGAAGATCGAGAATGAGGACCGAACATTTATGCAGCCAAGAAGAACTATGATGAAAGATGAGGACCTTTGAAGAATGAGAAGATAATGAAGAGAGCATAAAACTACCATGATGCAAGCCTACAATGCAAATGCAAGCCTAAGCTAAATGCAATCCTAGGACTTTGGTTGTTGGACTCATCGTATTTATCATCATCGGGTGCTTTTGGATCATCAGAGTTAATACAATCCTTACTGATGCTGCTGCAACCATAAGAATGTGAATATGACTTTCATTGGATAAAATATAGGAAACAAACATAAGCACCGAGGCACAAAATCCAAGGTGACCTGAACATTGTTTCTGATTTGATATAGTAAAAGTTCACAAGTAAACAAACACAGTAATAACAGTCAAGGAGATAGTTTCGACCTCCCCTTGGCATACAAATAAACAAGATTGAGGGATGTGAGGCTTTTCCACCTTAATGCAAAATCTCTTATCACATACACCCTGTTTATTTGACATTGCCAGATCATCAAAACCACACCAACAAGTAGTAGACAAAGAAAATATCAATGAAATTTATAAGAACAGACAGCATACCAAGAAGGAGTCAATCATATCCTAGCATGTTTCAAGGCTTATGAATGTGTCTATGTTATGGGTGTTGAAAAACACCGTTGTGCTTGTGGGTGCAATGTGTTTGATTGCTATCGAGAGATGTTTACGTCGCGAGATATCTGAAGTGTGTTGAAAAGCATAGATGTGTCCAAAGAGAATGTTGAGAAACACTGTTTGATGAAGGTGTTGAGAAACACTAGTTTGTGCCAGTAGAGAGTTGTCCCTTGACAAGATTAATGACTCAAGTGTAAATTGAATCATGATAAAAAATGGGGGGCCATGCCCCCAAGCAATGATTGGATCGAAGCTGAGCAAACAGGTAGCGAGACAATGAGAGAAATCTCAACAATGTAGCGACAGTAGGCAGACTTAGTGAGAATCACTGGTGACTGTCACAAGAGATTCTCAAGCATAACAAGATTGAAGCATCAGTAGGCAGACATAGTGAGGACTGCTGGTGACTGATGTAGAAGAGAGTCTCAAGAAGAGACGAAGTGCTACAAGGCATCGACAGGCAGACACAGTGAGATCCACTGGTGACCGATGCGAGAGGAGAAGAACTCCAAAAGATAAGACAATGCCCCCTAGACCAGGAACATGCCCTCGAGTATGACCAGTTTTAATCCATGTGAGGTTGAGAAAAATATTGAAGATGACTGAAAGCAAATGCACACTAAAGCAGGAAAGCGAACTAAAGCTGGAAAACAAACTAAAGCAAGAAAGCAACTGCAAGAAAGCCAAGACATGCTGCGACAGATAAAGCATTGCGAAATAAGAGGCACCTATTTACCAGGTTTTCACCATCTTGGCAGAATTTATTTTTGCTACCATGACACCTGTTTACCAGGTTTTCATCAATGGCACATTTTTTCTCTTTTTCTCTTTTTTTTGATTTTTTCAAATTTTCAATTTTTTTGTTCATTTTTTCTTTTTTTGGATTTTTTTGTATTTTTGTATTTTTCATTTTTTTTGATATTATCAAGGTGCCTGTTTACCAGGTTTTCACCAGGATAATAGATGCATCAAAGTGGCTGTTTGCCAGGTTTTCACTAAGATGATCATTTTTTAAGGATATTTTACAATTTTTAGGATTTTCTCAGAAATAAAGTATGTACATGAGCATGTAGAAGATATCTTAACTATAGAATTTTTTTAGGTGAAGAGCGTTGATGGGATCTTTGAGTGGTTCACCTTCTGTGGTGGAGAGATTATAAGCACCATACCCAAATACTACAGTAATGATATAAGAACCAAGCCAGTTTGGCTCAAACTTCCCTTTCTGAGTCCGCTGTTGTTGACTTTTAGGATTCTCTCTCAGGATGAGATCACCTATTTGGAAGTCTCTTGATCTAAATTTCTTATTATAGCTCATTGATGTCTTCTTTTGGTATGCTCTGAGATGATTGAATGCCACCTTCCAACGTTCATCCAGTAACTCAAGCTCTTGAAGCTGAGATATTCTCATGTCATCATCTGTAACGAGGCCTTTCAAAGAGACTCACAATGTAGGAATCTCAACCTCAATAGGCAGTACAGCATCTGCATCATAGACTAAAGCAAAGGGCGTGGCCCCTATTGGTGTTTTGATACTGGTGTGATAGGCCCATAAATCTAGATTTATCTGGAGGTGCCAATCCCATCCAGACTTGTGTACCGTACGGTGCAGGATCTTGAGAATTGTTTTGTTAGAAGCTTCAGCTTGCCCATTACCCTTGGGGTAATAAATAGAAGACCAATGTTGGATGATCTTGAACTTAGCACATAAATTTGTCAGATCTTTATTCTTCAAATGTCTCCCATTGTCGGTGATAATAGAGGAAGGTACACCATATCTACAAATAATATAATTTAAGATAAACATAGCTATGAATTTTCCATCAGCTACACTGAGAGGCACTGCCTCAACCCATTTAGTAAAATAATCTATAGCAGTGATGATGTACTTGTGTCCTCTTGAGGGATATGGATATATCTAACCTACTAAGTTGAAATCCCACTGTTGAAATGGCCAAAAGGTGATAAAAGGAATGAGTTCCTTAGCTGGAGCATGAATCAAGTTTCCATGGAGTTGACATTGCTTACAAGATTT
>MU225068.1:2376959-2407203 GCA_018584345.1 Thuja plicata
TTTCTTGAAAAGAAACAGTTGTCTCTTCATTCTCCATTTGAGACAAATAAGCAAAGATTATTTAAATAAAAGGGTGAATTATTGCCACATAAGTTTCCTTTCACATGGAATTATGGAATTCCTTTTTAACGATAATTCATCCAATAATAAAATAACCTTTCAATTCCTTTTATGTGTATTAGCTAAAGGGGGCGGAATTGATTTAATTAAAAGCACTTAAGACTTTAGGATTAAATCAATTAATCATAGAGGTTTTTAGCTAATAATAATTGAGAATTTAGGAATTAAATATAATGTCAGATTTATGTAAATTTGGGTTTTCTGCATTTGAAACTCAGTCAATTAAAGTCAATTAGGAGAAGAATTTGCCTAATACAATAGGACTTCAAAGATAAGAAAATGCACCAAAATTGATTGGATTATTAGGTGCCAATTTTGGGGTGTTACACTTATCATTATTTTAATCGACAATATAAAGTCGAGGATAAGTAATGGATTTAAAGCTTCTTTGTCCAGTTGGAAAGACGATCTCTACAAGATAAAACTAGATTTTTCTTTAAATCTAATTGGCAAGAATTATGGATCACACCAAGATCAAGAAATCCAAGAAATGGTGAGCCATGTCTATAAAGAGACAACCAAATTCATTATGAATTGAGGGGTAAAGTGAAAATAGAATACATGCTGAAGAGATTTTGAAGGAGAAATTTTTTTTCATTCAGACCTGATCAACAAGCTAAGGAAAGAGCTAGATTTTGTAGACACCAGTGAATAGTGAAAACATCACAGAGAAGAATAGTGTGGAGCAAAGGTATTGAATTGATTATATTGATCGGAGAGGTAATGTACTTACAATAGATCTAAAAATCTGCAATTCAAGTTGTATTTGTGAACAAATCACTTTACTATTTCAGTTTAACCATTGAAGCATCAAGTCTCTTAACCGAGCAGGACTTAAAAGTCTTTTGTAATTGAGATACATCCCAAGGAGTATCAAAAAGTTTGATCATAGAAAGTAGGATTAGATATGCCCGATACCTATTAATAGGCCAAGTGAGTGTTTGATCACGGATGGTAGCATTAGATTCCATATACTAAGTGACAAACTATCTTTTAAATCCTCTAACAAGGTCACACCTAACAATGTGTTTGTAACCTTTAATAGGGTTGGCTCTTAGCCAAGATCACTTTAGAAGAGTGAAAATTTTGGGTACTAGTCCCAGTGGTTTTTCCTTTAACAGGGTTTCCACATTAAAATTCCATGTGTTGTGTGTTTATGTTTCATTACTTTACTATTTTTCATTTCACATAAGTTATTCTAGATTGATCGGTATACACTAGTTATTTACTGTGTTTCGGTAAATAGAAGATTGCTTATTAGTAAACATACAGAAGAAGGTTTTACAAAGCATTCTGACAAGTAATAATTTGATATAAGTATTACAAGGCATTCATCTTGTAGGACTGATTATAACTAGAGGCTTAAAAGTGGTAATAAGTTTTGAAGGGTTGATTTAAGGATTAATTTTTGAGGCCACTGATTCACTCCCCCCCCCCCCTCAGTTATTACTAAAAATTGGTATTAGAGCTTGTGTGCTTAGAAGGAAGGTTTCAAGACCTAAGCTAAAGATCACAAGATGAATAGACGAGATGTGCCCAAGTTGAACAAAGACAATTTTTCTTCATGGCAAAGAAAAATAAGACTCCACTTATTAGGTATTGGAAATGATGTTACTCAATACTTAGATACTGAATATGTGTTGCCCATAGAGCACCCACAAGAGCATCCACAGTTGAACAAATGAGAGAGAAGCATGAGTACAATTGTATGATGATAGAGATTGCTTCCTCACTCTCTGATGCTGAATTTGAAGATGTCAAAGCATGCACAACTTCAAAGTAGATGTGGGAAAAATTGAAGCTTGTACATGGTGGTGATAAAAATGTTCTGAGAGCCAAGGCAGAAAGCCTTAGAGGAAAGTTTGATGATCTCAAAATGAAAGAAGGTAAAAACATCACACATTACATCAAAAGAATCAAAGAGGTAGTAAATACTATCCGAGGAGTTGGAGGTGTACTAGAAGAGGATACAGTGGTAAGTAAATTCTAAGAACCTTACTGCCTACTTATGCTATTACAATATCTTCCATACAAGAAATGAGAGAAGTAGAAAATAGCAATGTTACTCTAGATAGTTTGATTGGAAGAATGTTTTCATTTGAGATGAAAAAATTTGATAATAGTGTCTTACCAAACATAGAGTCTACATTCAAATCTTCTTTGAGAATAAGTAAATCATCATAAACACACTATGTGAAAAGATAGTGATAGTGAAAGTGAAGAAGAAGATCTTGATGAAATTGAAGCACTTATGGTTAGAAGAATGCAGAGAGGCAAAGGTAAATACAAAGGTAAATTACCACTTGTTTTTTTTAATTGTAAAGAGATTGGACACTTTGCTACAAGATGTCCTAACAGAAGAAAAGATGACAAAAGTAATGACAGGTCATTTGAAAAGAAGTATGAAAAAGGTGATTACAGAAGCAACTGAAAATTAGAAAGAAAAGATACCCAAGACTACAAGGACAAAGGAAAGAAGGCCAGTTACCTAACTAAATGCAAAGATGATGATACTGACACCGAATTTGATGAAGACATCAAGATGGTGTTTGTGACAGTAAAAGATGATTCAGATGATGATGAAGAAAGGTATGTAGAAACTGCACTCATATCTAAAGTAAGTAAAAATGATGTTTGGATCATAGATAGTGGCTACACTCACCATATGACCAATGAAAAACAAAAGTTTGAGAATTTTGAATACTACAATGGTGGTTCAGGAAGCATGGGTAATGACACACCTTGTCCAGTTGAAGGTAGAGGAACTATAATGTTGAATAACCTAATAAAATGTGAAAATGCTTATTGGGTGAAAGGATTGAATTATAATCTATTGAGTGTTTCTCAGTTGAATAATTCATTTCAGAGAGTAGCATTTGAAAATAAGAAGGCAAAAATATTCAATGAATCAAGAAATATAATTTGTGCCGGTGAGCAGACAAAAGGTAACTTATTCTATCTGAATGATATTGACACCACTTGCTTAATGACTAGAAATGAAGACATATAGTTGTAGCACAAGATTGTGTCATGTGAAATTTGACAACATGATAAAAATAAACAGGAAGAGAAATGTAAGAGGTTTACCAATGATGACTAAGCCTGACAATATCATGTGTAAGAATTGTCAAAAAGGTAAGATGACAATCTAGTTTCAAAAGAAAAACCCATACATTTGATGCCATTCTAGAATTAGTCCATACTGACCAATGTGGACCCATGAGGACAAAGAGCTATTATGGTGATAGATATTTTATTCTCTTTATTGATGATTACTCTAGAATAATGACAGTTATGTTTCTAAAAGATAAATCTAAAGCATTCAAGATGTTTAAATGGTACAAAGCAATGGTTGAGAAACAAAGTGGTAAAGAATTTAAATGTTTAAGATTAGATAGAGGAGGGGAATTTATTTTAGATGAATTCACTAAATTTTGTAATGAGCATGGAATCAAAAGATAGGTCTCTGCACCGAGAACACCACAAAAAAATGGAATTGTTGAAAGAAGAAACAAATTCATAGCTGATTGTGCAAGGACACTAATGATAGAGAAAGGCATCACCCAAATCTTCTGGAGGGAAGTTGTCAGTACTTTTGTTTACACATTAAATAGAGTGCAATTGAAGAAAGACACCAAGAAGACACCTTATGAGCTATGGTATGGTTATACACCCAATGTAAGTTACTTCAAAAATTTTGGCAGTCAATGTTATATCTTAAAAGATGGTAGAAATGGAAAACTTGAATCCAAGAGTGATGAAGGAATCTTTCGAGGGTATTCCACCAAGAGAAAGGCTTATAAATGACTTAATAAAGCCTCCAAATAAAATGTTGAAAGTACAAATGTAAAGATAGTTGAATTTGCAGAGAAAAATGAAAAGGAAAGCACCAAAGAACCAGAGGACTACAACAGGTTTATTTATAATGAAGAACCTGACACTCTACCTAACCAATAATGTAGAGCTCCTGAGCAATAGATCATTGCACTTGAGCATCAGGCTGCAAATACTGACAATCAAGATATTTCTCAAGATGATGTACCAAGTGATGGAGAATAGAATGAAGGACAAAATGATGATCAAGATGATAGACAAAGATTTGAACCAGTACTTTCTAGATATGTCAGAAGGAACCATCCAAAGAACTAGATCATTGGAGATAAAAAGGATGGTATGAGAACCAAAAGTAAGTCTCTAAACACAAGATTTCTTATTTGTGATTATGAGCCAAAATCTATCAATGTTACACTAGATAATGATGAATGGATTAGTGCTATGAATGAGGAGATTGAGAAGATTGAGAAAAATAAGACATGGACACTTGTACCGAGACCAGATGACAAGAATGTCATTGGTACAAAATGGATATTCATGAATAAACTAAATGAGAATGGAGAAGTTGCTAGAAATAAAGCAAGAATAGTATGCAAGGGTTATGCACAAGAAGAAGGGATTGACTATGGAGAGACCTTTGCACCCATTGCTAGGATAGAAGGAGTGAGAATATTACTTTCTTACGCTGCATGTAAAGGATTCAAGGTATATCAAATGGATGTCAAGTCTGCATTCCTAAATAGAATACTTGAAGAAGAGGTATACATTGAACAACCAGAAGGGTTTGTTGATCCAAACAAGAGGGACATGGTATGTAGACTACACAAAGCCATGTATGGAATGAAACAAGCACCCTGATCCTAGTATGAAAGAATTTATTCCTATCTTATAAGTATTGGATTTGTAAGGACTAGTGAAAATAGTAATCTTTATTTGAAGGAAGATACTGATGCTAACATTTTGATTACTAAGATATTTGTTGATGACATCATATTTGGAGGAAATAATATGCTATGCAAATAATTTGCAAATGAAATGAGAAAAGAGTTTGAGATTTTTATGTTTGGAGAGATCAAGTTCTTTCTTGGTCTATAGATCATGCAACAAGATGAAGGTATTTTCATTACATGATCCAAAAATATCAAGGAAGTGCTAAAAATATTCAAGATGGAAGATTCCAAACTAGTTGGAACACA
The DNA here is from genome assembly GCA_018584345.1 of Thuja plicata. Taxonomy (NCBI): domain Eukaryota; kingdom Viridiplantae; phylum Streptophyta; class Pinopsida; order Cupressales; family Cupressaceae; genus Thuja; species Thuja plicata. The sequence goes on from MU225068.1 coordinate 2,382,110, forward strand.
GATGGAAACTAGATGCAAGCTGAAAAAGGAGGACAAGTCATCAGAGGTAAATCAAAATTTGTACAGATCAATGATTGGAAAACTCATGTATGTTGTACATACTAGACCAGATATTGCACATGCAGTAGGAGTAGTTGCAAGAATTTTTGCTAATCCCAAAGAATCACATATGACTGTTGTGAAAAGATCCTAAGATATCTAAAGAATACCGAGGAATATGGCTTATGGTATAGAAGAGAAGGAAAATTTGAACTTAAGGTCTTTATTGATGCTAATTGGGCTTGAAATATTGATGAATAGAAGAGCACAACTAGAGGAGCATTCTTTATGGGTGACGGACTTGTCACATGGATCAGCAAGAAGCAAGGATGCATCTCTCAGTCTACTGCAGACGCAGAGTATGTTGTTGCTGCAAATTGCTCAAATATGGCGTGGATAAAATAGTTACTGGAAGGTATGCATATGAAAATTATTGAACCAGTAATTATCTATTGTGATAATACTACTGCAATAAACATTTCCAAGAATCCAGTCATGCATGACAAAACAAAGCATATTTCCATCAAGTATCATTATTTAAGAGAACATGTTCAAGAAAAGGAGGTGATACTTGAGTATGTGCAATCTAAGGAACAATAAACTAATATCTTCACCAAGCCACTGCCCAAGGATGCATTTGAGTACTTGAGAAAGAGACTAGGGGTCAGACCCTTGTCTACTAGTTAGTAAAATGACTAGAAGGCTGCATCAGCCTACATATTATCAGAATATCATTCATGTTGATGCAAGAAGAGAGATGGAATTCAAAGATAAATATATACATAGCAAGGTACTTATCTACTCTGAGCACTAGAGTTATTGTATTACTGATGGATTGGGAATTTCAAGGAGTATATTATGGATAGAAAGGATTTGTTTGGCATTACTGTTAAAAATATTTGTTTGCAATTGCTATCAAAGGGAGATATTATATCCATTATCACATCAAGGATCCATTATCACTCAGGGAGAGATCATATCCCTTAAGGAGAGATTACACTTCAGGGAGAGATTATATCCATCACATTATCCAAAGGGAGAGATGTAACCAGAAAGGGAGAGTACACACAAAAGAAAGAATTTTTGACAAGAGACATCATAGAAAAGATAATAGTGAAAGGGAGAGATTTTTCCACAGAAGAACACATCACATCAGAGAAAGAAAGATTCTACATCTATGTAGTAAAGGGATTGAAGATAGAGAGAAAGCTGCAAGAATCAAATCTAAGTAATATGAACTTACTGAGGACCATATATTTGTATCGGTTATAGTACATAAGATTGGTAGTTTGATGAACTTCAACTATTATATTTCATATTTTATTAGTAATAATATAGTGTGATAATGTAGTGTGTTTCCATCAATGCCAAAGGGAGAGATTGATGAACTATAACTGATTGAATATTTGAAGATGTTAAGTTGATGATCATGCAAGGCATTAAATCAGTTAATGTATTATATTTTCATTGATGTCAACTTCATATAATCTATATGGTCATGGAAATATTGCTAAAGACTTAAAAGAAATGATGAATCAAAGGCTATGCTATTAGTAATGCATATAAGTCAAGTATTCAAAAAGTGATTGTATACACTGACAGAGTACATACCGACGGATAGAGTAAAAGAGATAAGTCACAGTGTTACCCGATGAGCAAATGCACAACATTATCAAAGAGAAAAGTCATTGTTACCCGACGAGAAAAACACAGAGTAACCTGACAGACAAAATTATAGTGTTTCCCAACAGACAGAGATCCTGATGAAAACTAAAGTCACACCGAAAGAATAATGAGTTATCACCGATGACTAACTAAAGTGTTGACCGACAGAACAAAGAGTTTAGAAATGACAAAATGGTTAGTTGTCAAGAGCTAAAAATAGACTTAACTGATACTTATCATTTTTTTAATCAACAAGATAAAGACGAGGATAAGTAATGGATTTAAAGCTTCTTTGTCCAATTGGCAAGAAGATCTCTACGAGATAAAACTAGAGTTTTGCTTTAAATCTAATTGGCAAGAATTGTGGATCATGCCAAGATCAAGAAAGCCAATAAATGGTGAATCATGTCTGTAAAGAGACAACCCAATTCATTAAAAATTGAGGGGTGAAGTGAAAAGAGAATAGATGCTGAAGAGATTCTGAAGGAGAAAAAAGTCTTCATTCAGACCCGATCAATAAGCTAAGGAAAGAGCTAGATTCTACAGACACCGACGAACAATTAAACAACATCACAAAGAAGAATAGTGTGGAGCAAACATATTGAATTGATTATATTGATCAGAGAGGTAATGTACTTACAATAGATCAGAAAATCTGTAATTCAAGTTGTATGTGTGAATAGATCACTTTACTATTTCAGTTTAACCATTGAAGTATCAAGTCTCTTAACCAAGCAGGACTTAAAAGTCTTTTGTAATTGAGATACATCCCAAGGAGTATCAAAAAGTTTGATCATAGAAAGTAGCATTGGATATTCCTAATATCTATTGATAGGCCAAGTGAGTGTTTGATCAAGGATCATAGCATTAGATGCCAGATATTAAGTGACAAACTATCTTTTAAATCCTCTAACAAGGTCACACCTAACACTGTGTTTGTAACCTTTAACATGGTTGGCTCTTAACTGATCTCACTACAGAAGAGGGAAATTTTGGGGTACCGATCCTAGTGGTTTATCCCTTAACAAGGTTTCCACATTAAAAATCCATGTGTTATGTTTTTATGTTTCATTACTTTACTATTTTTCATTTCACATAAGTTATTCTGGATTGATCTATATACACTAGTTATTTACTGTGTTTTAGTAAATAGAATACTGCTTATTGGTAAACATTCAAAAGAAGGTTTTACAAAGCGTTTTGACAAGTAGTAATTTGATATAAGTATTACAAGAAATTCATCTTGTAGGACTGAGTATAACTAGAGGCTTAAAAGTGGTAATAAGTTTTGAAGGGTTGACTTAAGGATTAATTTTTGAGGCCACTAATTCAGCCCCCCTCTCAGTTATTACTGACATTTACATGCTAAATCCTCAGAAGGTAATGCACATAAGTTGCTAAATCTTGAAGAGACGCGCATTTTTATTTTTATTTTTGCTAAATCCTCAAAATGTAACACACATAGTTGCTAAATCCTAAAGAGATACGCATTTTCAATTTTACAATATGCTAAATCCTTGGAAGGTAACACACATAAGTTGCTAAATCTTAAAAAGACACACATTTTATATTCCATAGTGATATAAGATTGTGAATCTATGGATATTTCAAAAGCCGTCAGAAGATGTATTACAATTACAAAGCACAGTTTATGGGTGAACCTATTGGGCTCTCCCTCATTGGTGATTCATAGTAAGGTGGACATCTTACTAGGTGAGGTAATAAATTTCTCTTTCTCTCTTCCTCTTTCTTGCTAGTAGGATTAGATCATGAAGCTATGTTATCTATAGTGTTGCTCTTGTCTTGCTTATGTAATCATGTATGTTTTCTATGATTAATTTCTCTTTACTTTCATATATTTATGCATGTATTTGAGTTAGAATCCTTGGTCTGGGGGCTCATGTCCTTGACTTAGTGATGTTCTACCTCGTTCTGATCCACCAGAGTCTTTCTTCTAACTTTACTGCGAGTATGTTCAATTTCTATACTCCCGCTAAAGTGTGGGCTTAATGTATCATCTTAAAATGGAAGCACTTCAATGTTAAGAAAGTTTAGCCCTCATTAGGGGTGTTTTTTACCAACATCATATTTTCCCCTCATTTCTACGTCCTCTCTTACTTCTGTGTCTGTTTAGGACCCTGATTGGGCCTCTTCGGGCACCATCCATCCCATCTGGCATGTTTGCTAGGGGTTCTGACTCCCTAGGTCAAGTTCAACCTTGATGTAGTTCAAGGATGACCTCAACCTTGACTTGGGTCCCCTTTTAAAATTTTAAAGTTTGTTAGTTGCTAAAGATCATCAAAAATTCATTTCCCACTTCTGGGTCAGTTGTTTTGGGTTTCGAAGTGACAATTCTTAAATTATATTTAATATAGGTCCTCTCCTAGGGGTATCGGTCTAATTGGAATTTAATTCTCCTATGTAGGCCTCTCTAGAATATTTTTCCCTATTTTTATATATAAGGAAGGTTTCTCCTCTCATTTTCTCTAAGCAAGGTTAAGCATGAATTATCAAATCAAGCAAGAAGTCATCAAGAAAAATGTTCAAGAATCCATTGTTCTACATGTTTTCAAGATTTCAAAGTTTTCAAGTCTTCCTCTCAAGCATTCAAGTTCTCCATTAAAGATCAAGGATTCAAGCTTTCAAGCCTTTGAAGGGATTTGGTTCAAAAATTCAAAATTCATCATTCAAAGCCCTAGATCTATCCATCATGGTGGTGTGATCTTCCTTCTAGATCCTTTGTGCATCCTCAAACACTCATTCATTTTCTCTTCAAGGTAGATTCCAAGAATACAATCATGGAGATTTATGATTTCTAATTGAGTCTAAGCTTTCATATTTTCATACTTGTTTACATTCAAAATATAATTGCATATCTATTGAATATCATAGCTTCATTATTAGATTTACTTATACTACTTGCTAGCATTCCTTTATTTCAATTATTGATTTCAAAGTTAATTCCTAAATTCAGGTTTGACTAAGGTAAACCCCTCCCCCAACAAACAAATCCATTTTCTTGCAGTTACAGGTTTGGAATAGCAGATTAGAGTGCAGATTTAGATACCCTTTTCGGCAAACTTTCGGGGACCAAAAATAGATTTTTAGTCTGATACTTTTTAGGTTGACTCTGCCCTAGGTCAAAATCATAAATTTTGGGTCAATGGTGACATTGAATTGAGGGTACAAATCAGAACTATCTCAGAATAAAAAAAGATTTTTGGGTTTGTTTGTCTCTGTGTTTCTGTTCCAGATCTGGTCTCAAATTTTCCAAAAACTGAGTGCAGACCCCTGAAAATAGCATTCTTCAGATCTACAACATTTTAATGTTAGTACTTTTCTCCTATCCATTTAAATTAAATTTATTAATCTTTCTAAATCTATCACACACTCTCTTCTATAAAATTGGAATTAAGGTTTTTCTCTTTATCCATATCCTTAATAGGTTGATTCATTTATGCATTGATCCTTTCTTTAGGGTTAATCAATTCAGATCTTCCCATTAATAAATTTGGGATTAAGAGGACAATCTTACCTTCTTCAAACATATTCATAACACCCCATTTCCTATCTTACATTTCAATTAACACATCTATTTCATATCTTATTGTAAGATAGGAAAATAGATATTGTTGATTTTAGGGTTTTTTATTATCCTATCTTACTTTTAAAAGATTTGTTTGATTTGATTTATTGAAATTTAGGGGGTAAATAACATTCTCTCCTTCTATCCTTAGATGTACAAATGAAAGATCCAATTTGATTAATTCAAAATGGAAGGATCAATGCATAAAAGAATCCATCATTTGGAAAGAAGAATAAAAAATGAAGATCTTAAGTACCCATTTATTTATTTGAATGTGCAATATATGTAGAAAGATTGATAAAATTAATTGAAATGAATAGGAGAAATGTATTAACCTTGAAATATTTCATATATGAAGAATACTGTTTTCTAAAGCTTGTGTTGAGTTTATGGAAAATCTGAGACCGGATTTGGAATAGAAACGCAAAGATGAACAAAACCCAAAAATATTTTTTTGTTTTGACATAATTCTGATTTGTACCCTCAAGTCAATGTCACCATTGACCCAAAAGTTCTGATTGCACCCTAGGGTAGAATTGACCTAAAAAGTCTCATATTGAAATTCTATTTTCGGATCCCAAAAGTTTTTCGAAAAGGGTATCTGAATCTCTATCCTGGTCTGTTGTTCTGAACTTGTACCTACAATAAAAATAGTTTGTTTGTTGGGGGGAGGGTTTTGCCTTGGTCAAACCCCAGTTTTAGAATTAACCTTAAAGTATAATTGAAATTTCATAAGTAAAAACAAAGTAAATGCACAAATTCACCTTGCTTGTAGAAGTCCTTGTGGCGGATTCAAATTTGTGAATCCACAAGTATGTATGCACCAAAAATGATGTAGAATGTAGAATGTAGGATGTCTTCAATAAATTGCTTGTAGATCTTAAAAACCAATCTTGAATGGGTTCTTGAATTGGGAGAGGATTGGAGGAATAAGGATGGAGAAATATTCAACGAGAGGGCTCCATTGAGCTTGAATCCTTTAATGGCCACCAATGGATCTCCTTAATAAAAATGAGTGCTTGAGAAGTGATTGAGAATGGATGAATGCTTCAATGGATACTTGGATTGATTCAAATCTTTCTTCTTCACCTTTGGATCTCACTCTTCAAGTCTTTGAATTCTTGCAATTATGTTTGATGATCATGGTTCATGGTTAGAGAAAATGAGAGGAGAAAGCTTCTTTTTATATGAAACTAGGGCACAATCTTCTAGAGAGGCCAACATAGGAGAATTAAATTCTAATTAGACACATGCCCCTAGAAGAGGACCTATATTAAATATAATTTAATATTTTTTATTCTAAAGACCGAAACAGCCGACCCAGAAGCAGGAATTAACTTTTTCCAAAGATCGACATCTAGAAACCTTGAAATTCTAAAATTTGAATCTCAGGCCTAGAAAAGGTCAATTGTGACCTAGCTCAAGGTTGAGGTTGAGCTTGACCTAGGTCAAGGTCAAGGTTGACCTTGACCCAAAAAGGTCAATCTTGACCCTGAGGTCAAAGTCCCATTTTTTTAGTTTGGGGTGCCAAAAATAGGTTGGAAAAAGTGGAAATGGGGCAGAACAGTGGGATAAAGCCAGATCAAAGTTAGGAACCCATTCAAGGTGCTTGACATGACCCAAAACCACTTACTCAGAAGGATAAACTAGTCTACCATGGAAGTTCTTCCATTTTCCAACTATACACTTACATTTTAGTAACTCCTATTTTATATCTTACACACATATATCAAGAAAAGTGTGAGAAAAGAATTATGTAACCGTATGAATGTGGCTAAACAGTTCTATTTGTCATCTACAAGGGATATTGTGGTTGTTTGATTCACTTCAGGTTCACCAAAATGTACACATGGATTATCAATTTGTCACCACTCTCAATTACAATGGTTTAGTAGCACCGATTTGAAATGAGGTAAATCAATATAATAGCTACCAATAATGACACTATGAATCAATAAAATGTCCAAGAAAATAAGAGGAAAAAAAATGAATGCAAACCCAATTTATTGAAGCTTCTATTCTCTCTATCTACTCCTTCCAAAATATTGTTTTGTGTGATTATCAGTATTGGTGTGGGAAACTTCTATGACTTGGGAGCGTCAAGAATATGCTATTAAATTTGTGATCACAAGAAGAATTGAATGCTAGAGCCAATCTGATAGAGTAATGGCACACGTAATATTGAAATCATAGATCCTTCAAATGGTTATGAAGGGTTTATTATATAGAAAATGAGAATGATACAAACATTTGAAACCAATCCCAGAGAGAGGAGGATGAATGGTTGAGATCAAAAGGAACTGGAGAAGCAATTAGTAAACTCCACCTCTTCAACTGGGAGAGAGGAGATAGAGTTTTGTGAACTGAAGAGCTAATTTTGAGTTACCTTTAGAACTGAAGAGGTAATTTGGAATTACCTTTTTGAACTGAAGAGGTGGGTGAAGAAACCCATGTGAGCTGAAGAGGTGGGTGGAGTAACCCATGTGATCTGATTAAGAGTTATCTCTTTGAACATAATTGAATATTTAATTTATTTTTATAATTAAAGTTTTCAACATGTGAGATAATTGAATTCTTTTTTATTTAGAATTACATTGTTGAATGAAATTAAATTGATTTAATTGAAATTAATTTAATTAGAATAATTAATTAATAAGTTTAAATGTTTGACTTTAAACTTTAGGAAATTGAATTTAATTAAATAATGGAGATTAATCAATTAAGGTTAATTAATTAAATAAAATTAATTATTTAATTAATTTTGGGGATTTGATTATATGATTTGGGAATTGAATTTAGAAGGAAATAGATAATTAATTAATGATTAAAAACCATTAATTAATAGATGAAAATTAGTGTTTTAATGTAAGGTTGCAAGCCTATCTATTTTAGGGTGTCTACAATTAGAAGCATCATGAATGGTCTTGAAAGGGATGAAGTGAGCCATCATTGAAAATCTATCAAAAACTACATACACACTATCATAACCAGTCTTGTTTTTGGGAAGTCCTAAAACAAAGTCCATACTGACTAAATCGAAAGGTTTAGTAGGGATGGGGAGTGGTGTATACAACGCTACATTTGAGGTATGTCCTTTAGTCTTCTAAAAAATCAAACAACCCTCTACAATCCTCCTTACATTTGACTGCATCTTAGGCTAGAAATAGAACCTCCTCACTAAATCAAGAGTCTTGTCTATCCCAAAGTGTCCTCACAAACTTCCACAGTATTTTTCTTTATCAATATTCTCCCTCATTGAACATATAGGTATACACAATTGACTACCCTTAAAAATTAAACCTTCTTGGATGATAAATTCTAAAAATTCAGTGTTATACCTGTCCCCTAACTCAATGCAAACTTGGTAATCTTCCTTAAAATCTTCATCTTCTAAGTACATATCCTTCAAAGAAGAAATTCCCACACTTTCCAACTAAACTTCTTGAACATGTAGATTCCTCCTACTGAGAGCATCAACAAATTTATTAGCCACCCCTTTCTTGTGCTTGGTGGTGAAGGTGAATTCTTGGAGATGTTCCATCCATTTCAAGTGTCTCTGATTAAATTTCTCCTATCTAATTAGAAAACTCAAGGCATGATTATTAGTGTAAACAACAAAATCCTATGGTAATAAGTAATGTTTCCACTTTCTTAAAGATTGAACCATAGCATACAACTCTAAATCATAAGTAGAATAATTTTTATTTACCTCATTGATTTTCTCACTAAATAATGCCACAAGTTTACCTCATTGGCCCAAAAAACCACCAATATCCCTCTTGCTTGCATCACATTCTATGGTAAAAATCTTACAGAAATCAGGAAGGACTAGTATAGGTTGTTGTGAAACCCTTGTTTTCAAATACTCAAAAGATTTGTGTGCATCATCATTACAAATAAAGTGACACTTTCTACCTCCTTTTTTGGTATCAATCATTGGTGCACTTACCCCACTAAAATTTTTAATGAACTTTCTATAAAAAATAGAAAGCCCATGAAAATATTTACCTCACTATCTGATTTAGGAGTTGGCCAATTCAAAATGGCTTCTACTTTGGAGGGATCCATCTTCAAGTTTCCCTTTGAGATAACAAAGCCAATAAACACAAGTTCTTCTTGAAAGAACACACACATTTCCAAGTTGATCCTCAACTGTTCTTCATGCAACCTTTTTAACGTCATATCCAAATGCATTAGGTTATCACATTCATTCTTATGAAAAATCAAAATATCATCTAGGCATACAATAAAAAAATAATTAATGAAAGGTTTAAGAACATCATTCATGAGCCTCATGAATTTACTTAGTGCATTAGAAAGACCAAAAGGCATAAAAACCCATTCAAATAAACCTTCATTGGTCTTACAAGCTATCTTCCACTCATGTCCCTCTTTGATTCTAATCTGGTGGTAGCCACTCTTCAAGTCAATCTTGGAATAATAAGTTTCCGCTCCTAAACAGTCCATTAAGTCTTTCATTCTTGGAATTGAGAATCTATATATGATATTAATCCTATTGATGGCTCTAGAGTCCATGCACAACCTCCATGTACATTTTTCTTAGGTGATAGGGTTTCTTGAACAACACAGGGACTGATACTCTTCTTAATAAAGCCCTTCTCCAACAATCCTTTAATCTATCTTGATACTTCTGCATTTTGTTCAGGGGTTAACATATAGGAAGCCCTATTAGGTAGTGTAGAACTAGGGATGAGGTCAATAAAATGGCTAATTTCCATTTTTGGTGGAAACAACTCCATCTTACTGTCTCCAACTATAACCTTATACTTATCCAACAATTCTTTGACTTCCCTAGGACCAACATATCTCCTTAGTTTTCCACTCTTTGGTTTCTTGTGGGACTCCTCTTTAGGTTTTACAATTATGGAAAAACAAGGTGTTTTTTCCTCCTTAAGAACTTTCATAAACTCCTTTTCACCCACCAACATTACACTATTAGTTAAAGTCCTATCTTTGCTATCATCTAGTAAAGGTGTCATTGTGAAACTTATCCCATTCTTGACTAAGGTGTATACATTTATCTTTCCATCATATTGAGCACTAGTTTCATATTTCCAAGGCCTCCCTAATAGGAGATGACAAGCATCCATGGTTACAACTTCACACAAAACTCTATCCTTATAATCCCTAATCTGAAAATCTACCCAACATTGTTCATCACCTAGGGTCTGTTGATCCTTACTTATCCATGACACTTTATAGGGGTTAGGATTTGGTATTATTTTTAACCAAAGATTTTTGATAATTTCTATGGAAGCCAAATTTTTCAATAGAGCCTGAATCAACAATGACTTTACACACCTTGCCATTTACCTTACAAGAGGTCTTGAAGAGAGATTTTATTTGTGGTGGCTCCTTCTTGATGAGAATCTTCAAGAGAGTCATGTTGAACATAATTCATTCTCCATCTTCAGGTGTTGCAGGCCTTGAAGAGGTGGTGTGGTATGATGACATTCTTTGGCAATCTTCTTCTTGAGTAAGTTGCACCCTCTTTGTCCTCCTTGATTAATTGTAGTGGTGCTTTCTTTTTCTGGAGACCTAGAGGATTGGTGACCAATATGATTGTAGGTGAAGCATCTATCCATGAACACATATGAACTTCTTCCCCCAGACCTTCCTCTACCACTTCCTCTGACACCTCTAAAATTACTTCTAGGATTGGGGTCTCTTTTTAGTTCTTGATGGTTTGATTCTCCTTGAGGTCTTGGTGATGGTCATCTCCCTTGGAATCTACCCCTTCCTCTAAAATTATTTCCTCTTCCTCCTCTATTGTTCTGAACTCCCTTCTTTTATTTTCCTCAGTTCTATGTGTCATTTGAAAACATTTGTGCACTGATTCAGGATTGAACTAACTCAATTCATATTATATTCTATACTTAAGCCCATTGAGATACCTTGCAAGCTTCTTTTTTTCATTCTCAGAGACTTTGTCTTTTAGGGTCATCCTATGAAATTTTTCAGTGTATCCATTCACATCAAGATCTTTTTGTCTCAAATTCTGCAACTTTTTGTGGAGTGTAAATTCATAGTCTTCTAGTACAAATTGTTTCTTGATCTCTTCTAATATTCTTTTCTATGATGAAATAAGAGTCTTCTCTTCTTCAACCCTTTCATTTTGTATACAATTCCACCAACTCAAAGCAGGAACTTTCATATTTGATTTAGAAATCTTGACTTTCTCATTTTCTTGAACATCATCACATTCAAAGTGATTTTACAAAGCCTCTATCCAATCCATACATTCTTCTAGGTTCATCTTCCCAAGAAATATAGGTATCTATGATTTGTGATCCTTTCTCACAAGCCTCTCAAGGGATTCTATAATGGTCTTTGATCCATGGGTATCCCAACCTCTCATGTTGTGGTACCTCTTCCTCTTCTTCTTCAAACTCATAATGGTCTTCATTTTGCTTTCCTATTCGGATGCTCTTCAACCTTTCAATTTTTTATTCCATCTTCTTATGCCTCACTACTTGCTCCCTGACTATCTTTTCTAATTCTACAATAATGATCCTTGAAGAGATCTCCTCATCATACTGTCCTCTTGTCTTATTTCCCATCTTTTAGTCTTTCCCAACACTACTAAAATGGTATTCATTTTTTGATGCCCATTGGTCAAAAATTTCTACATGCATTGGTCAATTTTTCAATCAAAGAGCTTGTCGCAATAATTTGGTCAATTGATCAATGACTGACTATAGCATCTAAATTTCAACCCTTCATTGACTACATCCTCGTTGAAAAATGTCATCAATGTATGACTTATGAAAACTCAGTTTGGACGTCTGCATCATCAAAATTTCCAGTGAGAGTCAACCTTTCAACCAATATTCCATCGAAAGGAAGTAAAATGTGGCATCAAAAGTTTTTCATTTTGAATAATTTTCTATGTCATCGACGATATCATCATTAAAATCTTCGTTGAATGTGTCCAATGAGACTCAAAATTTAGACCAATATTCCATCAAAAAGAAGAAAAATATTTATAAAATGTGGCATTAAAAGTTTTAAATTTCGATGAGAATTCTATTTCCTAGCTGAGATCCTCATCAAAATATTTTTTGAGATTGGAGTCATGAAAACTCAGTTAGATGTCTACATCATTGAAAGTATCCAGTGAGAGTCAAAATTTTGACCAATATTGTGTCAAAAAGAAGCAAAATGTTTGTAAAATGTGGCGTCAAAATTTTTTAATTTCAATGAGAATGCTATGTCCATGACAAGATCCTTGTTGAAATATTCATCGAGATTGGATTCATGCAAACTTAGTTTCAATGTCTACATCGTTGAAAGTATCCAGTGAGAGTCAAAATTTCAATCAATATTTTCAAAAAGAAAAAAAATATTTGTCAAATGTGGCATCAAAATTTTTGAATTTTGACAAGGATTCTATGTCATCGACGAGATCCTTGTCAAAATTTTCATCAAATTTGTATCGGGTTGACTCAAGCCGAGGCTCAAATCACATAAGGAAATGGAACCAGCGGCATCGCGATACTAATAGTCTGATCAGCGTAGCTAATGCTAGTGGAAAATTACCTTTTGCGTTTGACCAATCTCCAATGGAAATGTTGGGTTATGTCTTTCCAAAGTGAAAATCATATGGAGTCTTGCCAACACATCGTTCATCAGGATAGTGTGGTCTATCAACCCAATGAGTTTTGTGTTAGATCGACCCCCAATGAAGCCATCAGAGTGAGCTTGGCCGATGGGTGAACAACCAGTCTTAAGGCATCGGGGTATTCTTTACCTCTCATTGGGGAGACTTGGCTTAGAGGGGAGACTGGAACATGGTTAGATCAACCCCTGATAGTATCATTAGGATAGGCTACACAGATGGGACAATTTTGTCTAATGTACGTCAGATGGAAGTATCAGTTAGTTTTCCAATTTGTTGTGTAATCGATCCAAGGAGAGCTTAAAAACCTTGGATTTCCAATTGTGTGGGGTTGGAGGTAGTTGGATGTAATTGGTTGTAGTTGGATGTATTTAAGAGACTATAAAGGAAGGCAAAGGGACATAAATAGTTGTATGACTGATTTACTATTCTTATTTTCAAAATTACATGACTTTCAAAAAATTGTTAAATTATATTAAAAAAAAAGTCTCCAACTACCCGTCTCCTCTTTCTAAAAGATACAATACCAGTCTTGAAGTACCCCATTTTATGATGATTATGATTTAATGTAATTTTAAATAAACTACTTAAACAAGTCAAAAATTCAAATATACTAACAACACATTTATGAAAGACATTTATGTAGGTCCCCATATTATAAAGTCACTAGTTGAATTTGATTTTATAAAAGAAAAATTATGATTCTTGTGAGCATTGTTCCAAATCTAATTCAATATAGGAGGAAATGGGTTTTTCACATACTCAAGATTCAAGGGAATGGGATTTTCACATACTCAAGAGTTAAGGGAATGAGATTATATTGGACATCCTATAGTAAGTGATGAAGGTGTTGCTTGAGACTATCAACTACATCTTCCACCATTTTATTTAATCTACTTAGGCCTTGTTTGTTTGGGGAATTGGAATTTGACTCAAAACCTTATTATCTCATAATTAGTTTTTGAGATTCTGGTTTTGCATTGTGGGAAGATAATTTGGACTGTTTGGTTGACCTGGAAGATGAGAAAGTTTTGGGAAGATGAGCCAATTTTGGGAACATGAGCCAATAAAATAGAGCAATAAATTACCATAACCATGTTTTCAAATGAATTCCACCTTTTAGTTGGAAGTTGCAAATCCTTGTTTTTTGTGTAAAATTGGAAGATCAAAATTATATTATGGTTTTCACAGTTTCCAATGTAAGCAACCAAACAAAAGATTTGGAGTCAAAACCAGGTTTTCTCTCCCAAATTCCAATTCCACCCCTCAAAAAAACGGGGCCTTAGCTACCCAATTGTATTAAAGTAGAAAATATGACAGCGTGCTCCCCAAGTTTCACAACTCTCCAAACACAAACTGCACAATAAAAGTACACTAAAAGTCAAAAATAGTAAACCAGATGTAATTACAACATTGCAATACAATTGTACTTACTATAAAAAAGTGTGCATTTGAGTAGTAGTCACCCAAAAGGGTTTTCTCTCTACAAGATCAAGTAAATCATCTCTTTCCCAATAGAAGACTCTTCCATATGGACAAATGCATTTTTAGAATTATGAATCTTCAATTCCATCCAAAGCATGTTAACATAATTACTAAATCACACAAAAACAAAATGTTTATACGAGATCTTGAAATTTAGATTTACATCGTAAGAAAATTAACATTTTAAATGATTCTACCTAAACCCATAAAAAAGAGGGTGAATCATAAATAACTCAACCATGAGATCTCCCATGGCCCACATGTTTTTTAATCAACAAGGAACAAATTTTAGGTTGTATGTAGAACATTTGTATGTTCACAAAATTGTATTACGACATTAAACTCACCCACAACAAAACCGCCAAAAGAGGACTATAGCAAGACTTTAGGAGCTCAAAACCTAATATGGAGAGAACCAACAACTAAAATCAATTATGACTTATAAAGAGGCTATCAAATAGTCCCAATGAAAAATATAAAGTTGTAAATAAGATGACCAAAAAAATGCAATCAGGCCTATTATAACATTGTGTTGTTACATAGTTCGTAAATGGTGGCTCAAACCTCTCATGAAAGACCAAAATAAACAATGTTGATAACATCTTTTGTAACAAGACATATTTTGTTATTTTCATGAAGAAAATAATTGCCACTGAAAAAATAATGTAGAAATTGCAAAGCTAAAACCTTAAATGAGCAAGATACAAGCTTTAATTCATACACTTACTAGGCTTAGGATCCTGATGATAGTACTCATGTTTATCCATATAAGAAAGGGCTTGAAGTTATTAAAAGCACCAATTTCATACCTTTGAATATAGAAAAAGAATTAATGAAATATAATTAGATGGAGAAGGAGAATCTTAATAGATGAAAGATCAAAATGTTGGCAAGGATGAACATGCGTGATATCTGCCTCTAGACCACTACCAGGAACAAGCATAGAAAAACATTAATAAAAAAATATTTGAGCATATGATTTTTTAGTAGATTGATATATTAATAATAAAAGAATTAATTTGTGATTCTAAGGTAATAAATTCTAACAAATCTTACCCTACAAAAAAAGAATATAAGATTATTCTTAAAGTTAAAAAATAACTTTTGAGGAAACTTAATGAAAACGGTCAGGACTAACTGGAACAGTTTCTCCCTGTATCTTATATGATAGAAATGTTAAAAGAGTCAGAAATAACTAATCACTACAACTCATAGACCAATCCAGCTTATCATAGACCAAAACAAAAGGAAAATAGGGTATCAAATCCCATAATAGAAGGATTTATTGAAGACCACCTAGTTGATGGAACTTCTCGTTGATTACATTCTACAATTAGAGAAACATTGGACACCCATTATGTGTGAAAGAGAGAGGGAGAAGGGGACACCCATTGAGAGAGGGGGGGAGGGAGGCAATTTTTTGTAGACGTAAAACAATATTTAAACAAAAATTTAGAAGTTAAACAACAAACACAAAAATACTATGGAAATTTTTGTACCACTGATATCTATTTTCTTCAATGTGTTGTCTAACTTCTGCAAATTGTTCATATTTACTCAACACAATTAATTGCATTTATATATGAATGAAATTCAAATTGGTCTTCCTTCATACCAGCATAATTCTTTTCTAATAGTAATAACTTCTGCAAATCTCACCCAAGGGAACCTAGTCTAAAATAACACTCACCAGAAGCTAGTTCATACCTGCTCCAAATTAAATTTGTACAAATAAATTAATACTCAATTAGAGATTACAATAATACTCATGCATCACAACATGAAATATATTTACTCAAATTTTACAACTATAAATATACCACATGCATTCAAAGAAAGAGCACAAATTTAACTCCCTAATCACTACCAACGAACCTCATTTTTGCCTCTAAAATATACTTCTTGAGAGCTAGGAAAAATTTCATGGTTGGATGATGCATTCAATTATTTAACAAGTGCAACATTTTGGTCACGACCTATATTCACAAGTGAAAAACAAAAGGTTTGATGTTATCCACAATGGATAGTACGAATACTATATAGAAATATACAAATGAGGATAGTCTACTATATCAAGGATGAATACATTTTCTTTTTACTTGCCTTTATTTCTTCATGACTACGATCTCCAACCTCATCTTCAACATCATCAAAAATAAGAGAATATTAGTATGGATAGATGAGACACATTATAAAATTTTATGTTTCCTAGCTGGTTTGATTACAAGTCTTCAAGGCTTTGTGCATAATCTCCAAAATGATGAAAAAATGAACAACTCCAACTTTCAAAACTAAATGGGCAGGTGCTGATTGGTTTAGCTTGATCTTCACTTGGTTTTGAGAATACTTTAATATTCTCTACTTAACAAGGCCAACCACGTGAAGGTGGAAGCTCATTTGGTCCCTCGCCCCTATAATCACTCTAAATTCCCCATTAACATCTAATTATATATTTCATTCATTCATTCATCCATTTACAAACTATAACATTCACTCATTGTAATCACATAACATAATCACATAATATTCATTAACATGACATAAAATTCATTAATATGAAACATTCATCAATAATTCATCAACACATTCATTAAGACAACGTTCTTGCATTTTCAAACAAGGTTTATAACAATAATTTAGTTTTTAGTTTTTTCTTCAATTTTTTAAGGAATATATTAATAGGAACATCAATATCTTTGTCATTCTCCTCATCTTGTGGTTATAATCTTTTGACATGATGTCTCCTCATCTTTTTTAGAGTATGAGGTTGCTGCACCAAAGGGGGTCTGATGCAATAACAAATAAATGGGTTAAATTCACAACATTTTTTATTAATGTTAAAAGTATTTTATTAATCAAAATAACATAAAATGGGTTTTTATTTACTTGACAGTGCCACATCATCTAGAATCACATTTTGTTTATCCCCAACCCCAACATGCTCAACACTAACATCATACTCCACTCTCTCACCATGACATTCTACATGCTCTAAAATATTCACAAAAGGTTACACCAATTGCAATTTAAGATGTTAAATTGTATTAATAATTACATAATTAATTTTCAATAGAAAATGAATACCTCCATCATTGTGATGCACATCAGGGCCTTCATCATGTGTAGGTTTTGTGAAAGGATTAGAAGGTTGCAGTTAAATGTCACACGCATTGTAATTATTGTTTTCTTTATAAAACAAAATAGTCAATTTATGTTCAGAATTAACATCAAATATATTATTTCTCAAGTATTCAATTTGAATTATTTTTCATTAGGCCTATTTACCTGTGTGTGAACCGGTGCACCAGAATCTTCACTTTGGCCACAACATTCTATGCGGCAGTATGCAACCATGACTTTATATCCTTACTTGAATCATATTTGTTTGTCTTCTTCCATGGGCGCTACATTAAATTCAAAGCCCTTCTTTTTTTGGCTTAATATCGTCAATATTACATGTATTTCTTGATTAAACAAAATTGTTTATAATTTTATATAAAAAAAGTTGATATGAAATTTTACTAGTTCTTACGAGTTGTGTGTGAAGTTTCATATATCCACCAGAGCCAAGATGGTGTTGGCCAACCTTATCTTTTTGGCCTGTGTATCCTTTGATGTGTCCTGCAGTCTATATATGAAAATTTTGAAATATGTTAGATTATATTAATATAAATATCACTAATTAGTGCATATCTACATTAATACTATCACATACCTATTTTTTCCTTCCGGTGGTTAAATTCCTTCATCTCTGAGCCTTTTCTCTTTTGGATCTTCAATGATTTCATTCCACTCCATCTCTGTAATTGTAGGAGGGAGCTCATACTTTGGGTTGACCTTAAGAGCCTTTCTGTATTGATCTCTCACACAGTTTAGATGTTTGCAAGATTTCTAAATAATTTTGGCTTTGTCAAAAAAAATTTTGACCAAAGAGATCCTCTGAAGATTTTATGAGCTGACTTTTTAATTCGGGAGCTTGGTCATTCCATCTTTTAAGAAAAAAACAAAATTGTTGGATAAAAAAAAAGTTGAAGCTACGTACCTTGAATATAGTAAAATAAATGGATGAAAGAAAATATATTCTACCAATGATATGAAGCTACATACTGCTTAGGTATGGTTGGCCCAAATAGCTTCAATATTATTTTATAAAAAATTTCATAAACATCATTTCCTACAAAATTTCATGCGATCATTAGTCCAAAATGAGTTATGAATAAGTAAACTACAATTACACTTTAAATAATAACAATTTTAAATTAATTACCTGGAAGCTTTAGTAATTTTAAGGAAATCACATCTTTCTTGGCCAACAACAATGACACATGCAATGATCCTGTACGATCAACACAAGCTGATCCAGGAAATGATGGTAAATTATCACCAATACTGCTCCCTATTCTATCCTGTGTAGGTGTATTTGTTAATGAAACAAGTTAATCAATTACTATGATAAAATGCACCCAAGAAATTACAAATGAAATCACAAATTACAAATAAAAAAATATAGAAAAGCAAGGATTTACTAGCTCTTGTCGGAGCATACGTAGATGTGTGCATGCTCCTTGTTTTCGACCCTACAGTCGGCAATCTCGGAGTGCTGTCATCCTAGAAGGAGGAATTTGCGCTTCATCATGACCTGAAAAACAATCATATATATGATGTCTTATATTTTTTAAATATAGAGCTAATCATTACACACAATGAATCATTGAATTTGATCCAAAATGTTATAGTCAAACAAAAAAACAATCATCCATACAATGCTATCATCTAGAGATACTTAAATTTCCATCTAGACCCACAACCCATTTAGCATATGACACAAAATAATGATTTTTTATTGCCACGTAGACTTAGTCAATATATTCATACGAATCAATTATTTACCTGAAAGAACTCTGCTAGTTCTCAAAGAATATTGTAAGATGAACATGTACATATTTTAGTTCATGATCCATAAAATAGTAATAAATATAAACCTTTATTAAAAAAAATTTATAGCTAAAGAATTCATTGCTTCTTACTTCCAAACAATGTGCTCTCTATATAAATTCATTTTTTATCACCTCTGTCTCCAAATGTGGATTTGGATCCACCACAATGGCAAGAATTTGTGAATTGATTTTTTTGAGGCTCTTTGTGACCATGCTTATGGGGTCACCGGTATATGTGATGCCAACATCTCATAATACTGTCGCCTCCATATCAGAAACTAATTGCTCATTTGTTACTAGTGTTTTTCTCTTTCCATAAGCATCAATTTGTGATAGAAATATCAATAAAACAATCAAACTAACTCCAAAACCCTATTAAAAATAACATAATAATATAACATTTTGTACAATTATAATTACTCTAATTTTTACACTAAGGTTTACCTTTGGCAAAGAAGGGGTGGGAGGAACATCCCCGCCTCTGTCATGTGTTGATAGAATATCCATTTCACCTTATGACAAAGATTAACTATTAAAACATCAACATAATGAAAGAAATAGATGAATTAGCAAAACAACTTATTAGTAAAATGGTATATTGTAGATTGGAGTTAATAATTAGAGATAATTAGTTTAAATGTTATATATAGTACTT
This sequence comes from Thuja plicata, assembly GCA_018584345.1. Lineage (NCBI taxonomy): Eukaryota > Viridiplantae > Streptophyta > Pinopsida > Cupressales > Cupressaceae > Thuja > Thuja plicata. Next base: position 2,402,116 of record MU225068.1, read on the forward strand.
ACCAATCCCATGATAGTAACTTTCTTTGTATATATGTGATTCAAATTGTAATATATTAGCAGCTCTTCCCCTGTAATTATTGATTTTATCGCACATACAAAATAACAATTTCCCTCATACAACTCAAGAATGCAATTGGGTCGCTTATTAGTTGACCCACGACATGTACTATTTATAAAACTTGCAATGTTCCCTGTTTCTTTTGGCCTTCTATTGATGTACATAGAAAGTCTTTTACTTTGATCATTTTCTTTCCATTGTAGATAATTTGATGACAGTGCATACCTACACATACTTTTTTTAATATTTAACTATCCGCATCCAATTATTGTAATTGTAGCAAAGTCCTACATACTCCATCAATTCAAAAACTTTTTTATAGCTTACCTTTATTTCATCCATGGAAAGTAGGACTAAACCATGTAATGATGATGAAGCTATGTGATATATCCTCTCATTAACACAAAAACCAATGTTAATTGGAGGTAATTTCTGGGGTACCCATTCTTTCTGAGGATGTGTGTACCTCAAGAGAACCTTGATGTCTCCTTTTGTCTCATCATCATAAGAACATGACCCCCCTTTAGAAAGGAAAAATTACATGTGATTATTGAATTTTCTTCTAATCTTTTGACCTCTAGTTGATCTCCCTGTTGTAGACCGACTACATGTCTCACTTTAGTCTTCTATTCCCGCATTTCCCTCACTCGAGGAAGACAAATCTAACAAATACCTATTTGGTGGTACCTGTAGCCCATTAAATGAGAAATATAGTTGAAGGAGTGAGATATTTTTCTAAATAAGGGTAATGTTGATGAAGTCGGCCTAAATTTGATGTTGAGGGTAAAGAGAAAGAAAGAAAATAATAAACTATTTGTATAGGATGTATTGACTTATACCTGTCCATCCAAGCATCCTTGTCAAATGGGTTAAATTTCCTGCATATGCAAATCATTTATCTTAAGTTAGTTAAAAATTAAATGATACGTATGCTACAAATTATGTAGAGCATCATAACACATATTTGAAACATGGGTATCGTAAATCACCTATGTTGTCATCTTTAGAATTAAACACAATGAATTAATTATACCATGCCATTAGACTTCAACATGAAATAAATTAATCATGAAAACATATAAGTCAAACAAATTTCCATGAACAATTTTTTCATGCCCCAAAAATTGGGCACTTTAAACCTTAATCGAAAGAACATAAATTTTCAATTTTAGACATGTTATATTAACTATAGGAAATGAAATCTTTTCTACACCTTTACAAATTTCATAAATTTAATTAATTGAAAGATTAATATAGACTAACAACATCAATTAGAGTTATAGTCCTTAAGATTCCTTTTCCCACTATATTTAGTAAAACAACCATAAATTCATTTTGATAACAATCATTTCAAATAAAGGTCCAAATACTTATTTTATTAATAGAAATAAACATACTCTAATTTCAAAAATACAAGAAGATTACAATTTCCAAAACCCTTTCAAATATTACAAGGGAGAAGTTTGAATAGAAAAAGACTGTGAGGTAGAAATTGCAACCAGGACACCAAAACATTGGCTATATTTTTAGAAGCTTTCTTTGAACCTGCAAGAACATCAAGGTTGACCATGGAGGCTCACCTCCCAACCTAGGCCTTTGCAAGGCCACCCCCAAGCTAGGAGATCCAAGAATGAACCAGGATACATACACACATAAAAACCAGGAAACTAAAAATATAAACACAAGAAAATACCCATTGCCCAAGGATATACATAGGTCTCCAAAAGACTTGAAAAAAAGGGGGAAAAGAGGAGTACCACAAGAGGACAAAGCCAATAATAAAAATTCATACACTAGGAATAGGCCACACATGGGCTCAACATTCCTAATTACCACATATTTAACCTTGTTCCATGGCCACACATGGAGTCATGAAATTTTTTTCTACCCTTCTCCTCCAAGCCCTACAACGACAACTAGAGTAAATTTAATTTTCTTTCACAAAACAATTCATGGCTTCAAGCCTTCCAATCTTTCTTATGAACCCCAAATTCCTTTCAAGATTCTTGGCATCATGGGCACCCATATACCCATGTACATCCCTCCACACATGGGAGACTCTACACCACTTGGGTAGATCACTAACTTTCACCCCATCAAGTGATGCAGGAGCATCTTGGGTGTAAGGGAAATCTTGCATCACCCAAAAATATATGTTTTTCTATTCAATAAGGGCTATTTTGAACAAAGCTGCTATTTTTAAAAACTTACTATTTTTAGTAAGTTGGTCGTTTGAACTCAGAATGTTCTAATTTTCTAGGTGAAGGTTCATCTTAATCATATAAGAATGCCAGTTGAATTTCATTGCCAGATCATCTGTATTGGCGAAGTTATTAAGGATTTACTGTTGAGATTTTAGGTTGCAAAACCTTTGAGCTTAATTTTTCAGGACCTTAGAGGCTCTGGATCAAGGTTGAACCCCTGACTAACTGGCACTTCGCTAGTCAGGAACTGTAGATCGCGATCTCCCCTTTTCGAAAAGTGGTTATAATAGCCAAACAGAGCTACGGTTCAAAATTTATGGCTTCCGGAAGTTGGGCTACCTAATCTCATGTTTTGTAAATATTTAAAGCCGACCTTTTTGTAATAAAAGTGAAAATTAATTAAATGCTAAGGGTAGTCGGCCTTGATGGCTAGATTTCTGAAACCTTCTTAGGCGGTGGAAAATGCCTATATAAAGAAGGCCCGTAGTGTTGTCTAGGGCAGTTTAGGGTAGATCTGGGTAATAATTCGAGACGTTTTCCTACAGATTATTGTAAGGGATGCCCATGTGGATTTTGATATTGTAATTCTGAAGTTTGTAATTCCACATTGGTGGAGCCAATAAGAAGCCAATTTTTCTGTTCTTGCAAATTTATGTTGTTCCTCTTTATTTCTGTCATGTACTCATGGTATTAAGGGGAGTCCCCTTCATCAAGTGGTATCAGAGCGAGAAGTTCCTAAGTGTGTAGACAGATCACCGACTGTGAGGCAATTTGTACCAAGACCATGGTTAGGGTTTCAGAGCTCATCGCGAAAATGCCTCCACAAAGGGAATGTGGCGCAAGAGCTGGTGTTGTGACACTTGAGGTTAGAGAGCTCTAGAGAAAAGTGTGAGCATTTCAAGAAGAGATTCACAGAGGAATGAATCTTAATACTAGAAACAAAAGTGAGGATGAAGCTAAAGAAGGAAATGATGATCAAGAAGAAGTTGAAGTTTTGAATCCAGAAGAAGAAAGGCTTTTTCGAGCTATTTCCAAGATTGGGAAAAGACCTAAGATTGAGGTTCCTACATTTTCAGGGAATCTTAACCCAGAGGAGTTGATTGACTGGATCAATGAATGTGAAGAATATTTTGAGTATGAAGATATTGAGGATCCTGATCGGGTCAAGTTTGCAAAGGCCAGACTAAAGGGTCATGCGAAGATCTAGTGGTAGGAGATCCAATTGGAGTGAAATCAAAGAGGAAAGGATAAAATCAAAAGGTGGGATCAGATGGTGGATAAGTTGAAGTGACAGTTCATTCCTGTTGATTATGAGCTTGACCTACTGAAGAAAATGCAAAGTTTGAAGCAAGTAGGAAGATCTGTTCAAGAGTATACAGAGGAGTTCTATCGAATCCTCATCAGAATAGGCCATGCAAAAACCAATAAGGAGAAAGTTGCATGTTACCTTAATGGGTTGAGGCCAACCATTCAGGAGGATTTGAATCTGGGTCGAATGAACAGTATTGAGGAGGCATACCAGTTTGCCCTGAAAGTAGAGGAAAAGCTAAACAAGAAGTTTGAGAGCAAACAAAATGGAAGAGGTCATGGTAGAAGATCTGGTGGACAGTCATATGGTGGCCAAAATGAAGATCCAAAAAAGAAGGATGAGGCCAGTAGTAGTCAAAATCAGCGAGGAAATAATTCTAGTTGTTTCCAAGATCAGAATAATAGAGATCAGAGAGGAAGAGGAAGAGGACAAGGATCTGGAAGAGGAGGCTTCCATGGAACGTGTTTTCACTGTGGAGAAGAAGGTCATAGGGCATTTGAATGTCCTCAGTGCCAACAAAGAATAGATAGAAGAAATGAAGGCCAGGCTAGAGTCACACATTTAGATGAAGATGCCAGATCGTCACATTCTAAAGATGCTAAAAGAGGAGAAACACTGATTAACAGAAGAGTCATGTTGAGTGGTGAGAATGAACCTGAACAAAGGAGGATCCTATTTTGCACCAGGTGCAAGTGTGAGGGTAAGTGTTGTGATGTGATTATTGATAGTGGAAGCACTGATAATTTGGTGTCAGAATAGATGGTGATAAAGTTGAAGCTCAAGAGACAGAAACACCCACATCCATATCAGATTGCCTGGGTACAGGATGACCACAAGGTCATGGTCAATGAACAATGCCTTGTGAATTTCAATTTTGGCGGATACCATGATGAGGTACTGTGCGATATCATATCTATGGATGCATGTCATATGTTGTTGGGTAGACCATGGCAGTTTGACAGATGTGTTGCACATGATGGTCATGCGAATACCTATTCTGTGACAAAGGATGGAATGCGACATAAGCTAAAGCCATTGAATGACACAGAAGAAAAGGTATGTGGTAGTGCAAGAATAAATTTTGTTGATGGAAGAAAGTTCCTAGATGGTATGAGGCATGAGCATGTGTGTTTTTCTTTAATTCCAAAAGCTGGCAAGGAGGAAGTAGAAGATGTTCCCGTAGAAGTTGTAGATTTGTTGAATGAGTTTTAGGATATTGTATCCGATAATGTGCCTAATGGATTACCACCAGTAAGGAAGATCAGTCATCAGATGGACTTGATTCCAGGAGTGAGTTTGCCAAATAAGGTAGCACACAGAATGACACCTGCAGAAAGTGAGGAGTTGAACAGACAAGTACATGAGTTGTTGCAAAAAGGATTGATCCATGAGAGTCTAAGTCCCTGTGCTGTACCAGCGGTATTAGCACCAAAGAAGAATGGAGAGTGGAGGATGTGTACAGACTCTAGGGCAATAAACAAGATCACAATCAAGTACAAGTTTCCATTGCCATGA
>MU225068.1:2424273-2459753 GCA_018584345.1 Thuja plicata
TGCTTGGATCAAGGTTGGAATTCTTTTAAAAGTTATTGTAATGTTTGTGTGTTCTTGAGCTCAAGGACTCCATTAATGGAGTTTTATGGTTTTCTTGAAGCTTTTATTTTGTTGGAAATTTTTCTTTCTGTTTCTCAATGTGTTTACTATGTGTTGATTTTTGAATGGGTCTTCAAGGTACACTCACCCTTGGGAGGGTAGAGTAGCCTTGGAGGGGTAGTGGAAATGATTCCTGTTAAGAGTAGAGTCTCCCATGTGTGGAGGGATAAACTTGGGGTAACACGATACCCATGAAGCCAAATTGGGCCTGAGGGCATTTAGGAGGTATAAGGAGGTTATTCAGGATAGCATCTTGTAAAGATGATCCTTGATAAGTCCATGTGAGGCTTGCATATATTATTTATGATCTTGGCTTTCTCCTTCAGTGAGGTCTACCACTACCCCTGTTTTCTAGAATATCTCTTGGAGATACTTCCTCTTGCTCAATCCAATGTTGGGATGTTTTTTTTTCTTGTATTTGAGTCTCTCTTCTTTTCCTGCTTGTTGAGTGTATCTGTATGTGATCCGTTCCAGTTTGGATCCCCAAGCTTGGCGGTGGCCTTGCAAAGGCCTAGGTTGGGAGGTGAGCCTCCATGGTCAATTTCACCTTATATCAGGTACTAGATGAGGCACTGGTGGTGTATCCAACCTATATGCGAAAGATGGGTACCACCGTAAAAAGATCAATTATATCATTTATGTATATAAATTCTCATTGCTGCAAGTTGTATTATGGCCATTAAGAAGTTTTGTAATCTTTCATTATTTTCCTTGTAACCTATACTTGTAATTTTACTTCATTTAAAAGTATAAAAGAAAAAGGGGGAAAATCTTGGAGGAAAATTCATGTTATTGAATTTTTATAATTTCTATCTTTTATATTTACCTTTGGAATTAAAAGAAGTATATTAAACTTTAATGTTATTTACATTCTTAAATTAATTTTTTCTTGGTGTTCTTGAGGGAAATAAATTGTCATTTTATTTTTAACTTAGTGAAATTCCGAATTATTTTCAAAAAAAAAAAAACATGAATTGTTAAATTTCCTTCCACTAAGATGTGGAGCACGAATTATAGAGTGCGCCCATGTTTTTTTGAAAAAAAAATATTTCATATGGCCGCTGTTTGGTAAGATACAGTCTGTTTTTTTTTACTAGAGATATTTTATTTAAATTTAAAAAAGAAAAGCATTTATATATATTATTTAACTTATTGTTAGTAACCATTCCTTTAAAAAAAAAAGAAGATGTTATAAAACATTTTATTAGGGGGGTGGATTTGTTTAAAATAAAATTTAATATAAAAATCAAAATAACATTGGGGAGGGCCGAAACCCCCCCCAACCCGACGGTTTTGGTTGTGTCTCACGTGGGGGCCGCGCGGCCGCGGGCCACCCACTATGTATACACAGTGGGGGTGGCACCGTCGACCGATGTCGGCCGCCCCCCCTTGTCTCCGCCCCGCCTTTTCTCGGCTCCCTCCACACGGCTGGTGGTGCCACCGCCGAGCGGCCAGTACCACCGATCCGCCCCTGTCCGCCCTGCGCGTGGTTTTCGCCGTCGCTTCCCTAGCACCGCCCTCCGCTTGGCCTTCGTCTTCATGCCGCCGCCGCTTTAAAAACGCCGCCCACTGCATTATCCCAATTCTTCCCATAGCGATTTTAGTTTAGGGTTGTAATTTATTTAGTTTAAAATGTTTATTTATTTTTATTAATGTAAGATTTATATTAGATCTGATTTGGTATTTTGCTTTCCTAAATTAGATTTGATTGTTTTATTAATTAGGTGTATATATTTAGATTATATGTTCTTTTATTATTATTTGTTAGTAATAAGTAGGATATGATTTACTTAGATATGTTTTCTTTTTCAGAGTTAAAAATTACTTAGTATATTTACTAATTGTAGTCTTTTTATAATTCTCTAATATATGTATTAAAATTTTGGAAAAAGGAATTTCGTTAAGATTAAATTGGTTTAGATTACGAGATTTATTTTGTTATCAATTTAAGTTAATTATCGTATGTTAATTAAATTAAATGTTAGGGTTTTAATTTTCTTTTGATAGGGATGTTGATCATAGATTTATAAATAAAGGTTTTAGACGTTAATTACCTAATTAAATTATTCAGTTAAACTTTTATCTAGTTAGCGTTCTATAGATTTTGGGGTCATTTCCAACCCCTTCAACTTCACGATATACGTCCTTCAAAGGCATTATCGCTACCTTTGACCGTTTCATGCACGGTTGACTTTCAGTTGACCATGGTCAAGACTTTGTCTGATAGTCTCGTTATTGGAACCCAGTACTCTTTGCGGCCTCTGGAACTTTAGATTTCAGTTTCTTACCTTTCAGAGACAGTTGACTTTTTGGTCAACATGGGTTGACTTTTTGGTCAACTATCTTGTTTTGTGCACCTTTGACTTCCTTTGTGCGTAGTAGACCTAAGTGACACTCATTCACGTTTATCAAGGGATGTTTGACTTTTGGTCAACCCTAGTTGACTTTTAGTCAAATTGTCTTGATTTGCGTGTATGACTCTTCCTTGGGGTTTAAGCATACTCTAGTTGTACCATTCACCCTTTTCAGTGTATAGTTGACTTTGGGTCAACTCTAGTTGACTTTTGGTCAACTCTGGTTGACTTTTGGTCAACTTCCTCAGTTTGCGCAAAGTTCCAGTTTGGAACTTTAGTTATCACCTAGGATAGCTGTGAAGGCTATCCCTCTCCTTGAGACCTTTTCTGGTTTTCATTTTCACCCTTGCATCATTTTGTGTGCACTTTTTACCCTTGTGTAGTTTTAGTATCTCGCTTTAATGTGTTATTTAAAAATTTTTGTTCGTGTGTTTTTGCCCAACTTTTGGGCATGACAGTGGCATATAGAAGGTGGAGGAGAGGGCTGCGCCACGCGTTTACCGCCCTCAGTAGTGGATCCGCCATGGGCTTGCGACCGAGGCTGCAGCTCGGGCAAGCCCGTTGCCTGGGGTTCCACTACGGGGTGGCTTCTCTACCCCCCCTCACTTCTCCAGTGAGAGAGACTATGGGTGGAGGTAGGGTAAGCCTCCCTCCCCCGCGAGCAAGCATGCACAGCTCGCCAAAACCCCAAATGTTTTCCATATTTTATATAAAAAAAACAATCTCTTTTATCCTTTAAAAAATTTCATGGGAGGGCACGGGTTTTAAATTTCATGAATATATAATTTTTTTAATGGTTAGATTTTATATTTATATATATACTAGTAGGTTATAAATAAATAAATAAATAGATCAGAATACTTAGATTATATATATATATGATTTAATTTTCATTACTTTTAACACACATATGAAAATAATTTCCTTCAATCATGACTTGGTATATGATTAGTTTGTTGTTTGAACGATCTTGTTCTGGCATGATAAATAATCTAATCATTCTTATTAATGCTAAAATACATAATCCCATAATAACTAACAAATTGAACTTTTATGTAAACTAAATCTTACATTAATTTAAACAATTTGTTCTATTTTCTTTATTTATGCATTGATATAGTTGCTTCATCATAACTAAACTTCACTTATAATTAAGTACAATTTTTATCAACTATGGCTTATTTGACTTCAAAAATAGAGTTGACATGTTTATCAAATTCTGTATAAACAAAATGTAACTTATATTATTTTAAGTAATAAAGCATAGTGAACTCAAGGTCCGAGGGGAACCTAGAGCTCTAATACCAAGTGTCATGCCCCAAAATTTGGGCACTTTAAACCTTAATCAAAAAAACATAAATTTTCAATTTTAGACATGTTATATTAACTATAGGAAATGAAATCTTTTCTACACCTTTGCAAATTTCATAAATTTAATTAATTGAAAGATTAATATAGACTAACAAAATCAATTAGAGTTATAGTCCTTAAGATTCCTTTTCCCACTATATTTAGTAAACCAACCATAAATTCATTTTGATAACAATCATTTCAAATAAAGGTCCAAATAATTATTTTATTAATAGAAATAAACATACTCTAATTTCAAAAATACAAGAAGATTACAATTTCCAAAACCCTTTCAAATATTACAAGGGAGAAGCTTGAACAGAAAAAGACTGTGAGGTAGAAATTGCAACCAAGACACCAAAACTTCGGCTATACTTTTAGAAGCTTTCTTTGAACCTACAAGAACATCAAGGTTGACCATGGAGGCTCACCTCCCAACCTAGGCCTTTGCAAGGCCACCGCAGAGCTATGGGATCCAGAAATGAACCAAGATACATACACACATAACAACCAAGAAATTGAAAACATGAACACAAGAAAATACCCATTGCCCAAGGATATACATAGGTCTCCAAAAGACTTGAAACAAAGGGGTGAAAGAGGACTACCACAAGAGGAGAAATCCAATAATACAAATTCATACACTAGGAATAGGCCACACATGGGCTCAACATTCTTAAGTACCACATATTTAACCTTGTTCCATGGCCATACATGGACTCGTGAACAAATTTTCTACCCTTCTCCTCCAAGCCCTACGGCGACAACTGGAGTAAATTTACTTTTCTTTCACAAAACAAGTCATGGCTTCAAGCCTTCCAATATTTCTTATGAACCCCAAATTCTTTTGGAGATTCTTGGCATCATGGGCACCCATATACCCATGTACATCCCTCCACACATGCAAGACTCTACAGTACTTGGGTAGATCACTAAATTTCACCCCATCAAGGTTACCCAACCCTCCCAAGGGTGATTAAGCCTTAAAGAACCCCATATACAAATAATCACAAAATAAATATAGACTCAACACATAAATTCCATGAAAACCCATGAAGTTGAAAACAATAACATAAATTCCATCCAAGGATTCCTTAATCTATGTATATATGAAGACAAGAACTACTATAAACTATGCTAATAAGAAAACTCACCTCAAATCCAAGATATGGTTAATGCAAGGTGATTTTGTGAAGAGTTTCTCCTTCTCATCCTTCCTTCTTCTCTCAATTTTTACTCCTACAAATGAATCTATCTCTAAAAGTAGAGAGTGGGTGTGTACCTAAACTCCCTCTAAACCCTTCCTTATATAGGCATTCTTCCTAAAATATCAGGAGTCATAAATGGAGGGGAAAACCCAACCCATCTACTCTCCCCACTTTTCTTCTCCATAAATGGAACTAAATGCTTGCAAGGAAACAAGGGTTGGCTTAACCAAAGTCTTACAACTCTTCAATTTCTCCACTTCCCAAAATGGTGACTTTAGGGGAGTCAATAATGAGTTTCAAGATTCTTAATGGGTTGAAAATGACCCCTAACCCCTATGGTACCAAGTGGGGTAGTTAGTTTTGACCCTAGTTACTCCTTAGGAGCCCAAATGACCCTCCTAAACCTCACCCACAGTTAACTCATGAAAATCCAACCCTCAAGACTCAATCTAATCTCTCTTGACCCAATCTTATCTCAATCTTATCTTCTAAAACCTTAGGGTAAGCATTGGAACTATACTAGGTAACTCCTGGGTAATATTAAGCCCATGCTAGTCAAATTCACTAGCCATGCCAACACACAAGGTGCACATGTGTCAAGTGACACAAAAAATTCACATGAGCATGACCTATTACATAATTACTCAATTAAATAAAATACAATCATACACCATAATTTTATGAATAAGAATACAATACAACGAGGTCCATGTCTCTTTTTATAGATAGGGCCTTAGCATCATGGTTTTCACATAGGTCCATTCCTGAATCTCCGATTAGTACCATGGTCAACTTTCCTACACAGTCATTGCACACATTAGTAGGTCCAATAAATCAACACATAAAATAATAGAATATATAACGTAAGTTGAACACACATTCACTCACACTTGCATCAAAGATTCATTGAACTTAACAATATCTGCATCTATTCCACATGCATAAACATAACTCTTATTAAATCTGCATATTGATATTATCTAACATATACTTACTAATCAAATATACTAAACCATCAAAACTAAGTCCTAAACAAAAATATACATCACTCACACAAACTATCTAATAGATTCCATGATTACATAATTAGGTGTTGTATACAAGCAAAGGGTTCAATGGATCCATAAAGTAATACATGTGTCTAATTAGTCCAACTATAACAAAATCTGTATTGACTAGAGAGCATATAAGTGAACGATAGTGCTAATCTATGTCGGGTTGGGTTAGGCCTCACAAATTTTTGGTGAAGTGGAGCAACTATGGAGTGGGAGTGGGAGGGAGGAGGAAGGGAAAGAGTGGAAGATGTTTTTTTTGAATTTGAACTCAGGAAAAAAGCTGGGAGTTGATGGATCTGTTGTGGGATTGATGACAAAGGGAGCAAATTCTTCTACAAGATCAAAGTTAGATACTATGGAAAAAGTTTGTGGGTCAACCTTGGCAGCATCCAGCAAGGATTTCGGTCCCATCATGGGGCTAGAGGTGAAAAAATAAAAAAAATTGAAGGTTGAGGGTGAGTCATCTAAAGGTAAGTCACATGGATTTTCCTCAAATTTAGGAAAAGGGAAGTTGTTGGGTCTTTTTGAAGTAAAACCCAGTGGCAAGTCCTCTTTTCCTAAGGTTAATATTGTGACTAATCCTCTTAAGGGAGATTTTTGCATTGTTATCCCAAACATGATTGTGGATCATACTGTGTCCATCATTGCATCTATGTTGGTAGGAAAATTTATGGGTCCCAGACTAAACATTAATTTAGTCAGAGCCTTTATAGATAAAAAATGGAGGCTCAAGGGCCAAGTTGACATTGCTACAATTCTAAAATGCTTCTTCTTCTTTGAATTCTCAAATGGGAAAGATCTATCCAAAGTACTGTGTGGTGGTCCTTGGATTATGGGTAAATCTTCCTTATCTCTGCAAAAATGGATGACTAGCCTAGACTATAACGACAGTCTCTTAACAATAGCTCCTATTTGCCTACAACTCCCTGGGATGCCTTTGGAATACTGGCATGAGGATACATTTATATCCCTTTTTGGTTCCTTTGGGGAACTTCTCTCCATTGATCCCATAACAACGGCAAGGACTAGACAAGTTTATGCAAGGATTTGTGTTAATATACAACAGAATGCAGATCTTCCACAAGTTATAACTCTGAAAACAAAGTTGGGGTCTTGGACCCAAGAGGTTGAATATGAATCCATTCCTTTTTCTTTCTTCTTGTGTAATAAATCTAGCCAATGGGCAAAATATTGCCCCCTAAAATCTCAAAAGGAAAAAAAGAAGGCATAGGAACAAAGCAAAGGTCAGAAAATGGAGTGGAAGAAAAAACTAAGGAAACAAGGGTCCACAGTATATCTGAAGAGAATAATGAGACCCAAGTCGAGAAGCAAAAAGGGGAAAATAAAATCAGTATAGATCAAGAATCTAAAAAAAAAGCACCAAACAAGATAGAGGTAACAAGGGTCCACAATATATCTGAAGAGAATAATGAGACCCAAGTTGAGAAACAAAAAGGGGATACCCAGATAAGTATAGAGAAAGAATCAGAAAAAGAAGCACTAAAAGGAAGGACAAATGAGATCATATGCTCAAATATCTCTACAAAAGCTGAAGAGGATACTCCCAAAGGAGAAGAGACACTAAAGGACCTAAGAGATGAATGAAGTTTGATTCACCTAGAAGGAAAAGATAAAGAAAGGAACTTTGGAGAAGTAGAATTCCTCATAGGAACAAAAAAATCCATAACTCAGATCTTAGAGGATAGACTAGAAATGGAGAAATACCTAACTAAAGGAAATAAGTTGGATTCTCCATTAAATCTAAAATAAACAAAATCCTTGGATAATCAGGACAACAAGAAGGTAATAGAATCAGAGGATAAAGAAAATTCTTGGACAAAGGTAGGATAACCAAAGAAAGGATCAGGAAAGAAAGGCACTAGATCCCCTCAAGAAACCATAGAGTCTAAAAATAACTTAGGGAAGATACCTAAGAGTGCTTCACTAGGGAACTCAAACTTTAAGTTGACTAAAAAGAATGGGGGTCTAAAACCATGAGTTTTGACAAGAGGTCAACAGAAAGTAGAGACAGGGACTCCAAGACAAGAGAAAGGAAGAAAATCTAAGAAAACCCAGAGGGAAGAGGATGCAAAATAGAACATTGCAGATGGAAAATAAATCACCATCCATCAGGTTTGTTCTCCAATCCTTAAATGAAGATTATCTCATGGAACATTCGAGGACTCAATGGTCCTCATAAGAAAGATGTAGTTAGGAATCTAGTTAGAGACTCCAAACCGAATATTCTATTGATTCAAGAAACTAAGATGACAAAAAAAAAAGTAGAGAATTTGAAACTGATTAAAAATGGTAGAATTTTTGGAAGTAGTTCTGAAGGGGCTTCAGGGGGGTTGGCTATCTTCTGGAATCAAACTTCCTTCAATTGCCAGCTTCTAAAAGAAGATAAAACTTCCTTGTTGTTAAAGTCTGGAGTATTGAAGACAATTTTTCTTGGACTCTTATAAATGTCTATGCCCCTAATACTAAATTTGGAAGATTGAAGCTTTGGAAGAAGCTACACAATTTTAGGGATTCTTGTACTATGAACAACTGTATGATAATGGGGGATTTCAGTACTCCTTTCAAGAAAGAAGATAAATTGGGAGGTAATATGACTCAAGTCAAAATCAGGGTTGATTTGATGGATTTTATTATAGATGAAGGTTTGTTGGATGTAGAACTGGAAGGTATAAATTACAATTGGTCAAATCGTAGGGTTGGAGCAGATCTTATCCAAGTCAAGCTTGATAGAGAGCTCATCACTCCAGACTAGTTTACTAAGTACTCTTGTGCCTTATCCTCTCTATCTCGAATTGGGTTGGACCATTTTCCTCTTTCCTTCTCTACTTGCCCTTTTTTGGAAAAACAAAGGCACCTTTTAGATTTGAGAAGATGTGGCTTGAATATCCTGATCTGGAGAGTAAAATTAGAGAATGGTGGAATATTAAGATTGATGGTTCTGCTATGTTCAAAGTGGTAAAGAAATTGGCAAATGTTAAATCCAAAGTTAAAGATTTGAATAATAATGTTTATGGGGACATTTTTCAATCTAAAAACAAAATCCAATTGGACCTACAAGTTATCCAGGAGGAAATTCAAAGAGATGACCTATCAGAAAGTTTGAAAACCCAAGAGAATAATGTTCTTGTTGACCTCCACAATATTATTTCTTAGGAGGAGACGTTTTGGAGGAAGAGATCCAAATCTCTTTGGTGGAAAGAGGGAGATAAGAACACTAGATTTTTCCACCTTAATTCTCTCAAAAACAAGGCCTTAAATAGGATTCATTCCCTATCCACTACTAGAGGAAACATTTCAAAAGAAGAGGAAGTCAGGGAAGAAATGTTTGGGTATTTTGCCACTCTCTTATCTAAGGGCCAAAACCTTGACACGGTTGACCAAGGTAAAATACTTGCTTCAATCTCTGGCAAAGTGGATAATCATTCTAATGCTTTTCTCAAATCCATCCCTTTGGATATTGAAATAAAGAAGGTTTTTTTCTCCTTTGAAGGAGAAAATTCCCTAGGCCTGGATGGCTTCCAGCTATTTTTCTTCCAACACTTTTGGAATATTACTGGTAGGAATGTTTTCTCTGCTGTTAAGGAGTCCTTTGGCACAAAATCTATCTTAAAGGAATTAAATTCCACTTTTATAGCTCTCATTCCTAAAAAACCTAGAGCAAACACGGTGGATGGTTTTAGACCTATTAGTCTCTGTAATTCTTTGTACAAAATCATCTCTAAGGTTATCACCTCTAGATTGTTGAGCTTACTGCCTAACCTGATATCTCCCTCAATAGAATGGTTTTGTTCCAAGTAGACAGATCCTAGATCCTATCACAGTGGTTCAAAAGAATATCCACTCCCTCTAAGCTTCCAAAAAATAAGGGTTTTTGATGAAACTGGACGTGTCAAAAGCTTATGACAAAGTGGACTGTTCTTTTCTTTCTAATATTTTAAGATCCTTTGGCTTTGATAAGGATGTCATCAGAATTATAATGCAACTTGTTTCCACTATGACCTCCTCTATTTTGGTTAATGGAGGATTGTCTAATTTTTTCCACCCAACTAGAGGCCTGAGGCAAGGGGACCCTATTTCCCCATCCTTTTTTCTATTATGGCTGAAAGCCTTGGGAGATATATCAATAGTTTGGTGCTCAATGGTTAGATTTTAGGCCTTCAGCCCTCCTCTGCTCTGCAGAAATGCTCACATGAACAATTTGTTGATGATACTATAATGATGGGGGAAGTCTCTATGAAAGAAGCAAGGAACATGAAAAAGGCTCTGAATGTTTACACTAATGCTTTAGGTCAATCTATTAATTGGGAAAAAATTTCCTTGTTCACACTCCTGAAGATAGACAAAGGAAGATATCTACTATTCTTGGATGTAAGATAGGGACTTTTCATGTATCTTATTTGGGCCTGCCCCTTTGTCACAAACCTGATGAGTCCTTCTATAATGGAATCCTTGACATATTTCACAACAAATTGGCAAGTTGGAAAGGAGCTACCTTGAGTCCAGAAGGAAAATTTCAACTTCTAAAATCAACTCTTCACAACCTTCTAGTCTATGCTCCCAGTCTCTTCAAAATTCCACAGAAGTATGTTGATTTGATAGAAAAAATATAGAAAAGATTCCTTTGGTTTGGAGTTGAAGAGAAGAAAAGGTTTAGCCTTGTGGCTTTGGAAGTGGTTTGCAAACCAAGGAAGTTTGGAGGGCTTGGAATAAGTAGCATAAGAAACATTAATAAGGCTTTTCTTTCCAAACAGTGATGGAGAATCTTTGAAGAGGAAAAGGAATGGAATTCTATTCTCAAGAGTAAATACCATCTTCACTCTTTAGAGGATATGTTAAGGAATCTAGTGGACATCCAAGGGTCCTTTATCTGGAATAGTATCAATAAAGGAAAGAATCTGGTTAGAAAAGGGGTTAGATGGAAGCTTGAAAATGGTAGGAAGATTAATATTTGGAATGATAAATGGCTAAAGGAAATTGCCCTAAATGAGAATCAAGAATGGTGCCTACTATTCAGGACTGCAAAGATATAATAGGGGAAATGGTCTCTGATTATTAGATTAATGAGGATTGGATAGACTTAGGCTATTTTGATGTTAATCTCGAAAGTATCAATAAACAACTTAATCAATGGTTCTTAAGAGATAAAAAGCAATATTCTTTGATTTGGGGCCCTAAGGAAAATGGTAAATTTTCTATCTCTTCTACTTCTGCCCTCCTCCATATCTAGAAAGATCATCCCATCAGCTCTTAGGTATGGAACAATAAGCTTATTCCTAAAATTAACATTTTTTTTATGACTACTTGTTCAGAATAAAATTCTCACTGTGGACAATCTTTGCAAAAGAGGATTTAATATGCCAAATAGATGTATTCTATGTTGTTCAAAAGCTGAGACTTGGAATCACTTGATTATTCACTGTTCTTACACTAGAAAGGTGTGGGATTCTGTTTTCAAATAAAGCAATCTGGAATGGGTGAAACCCCAAAATATCCAGGATCTAGTTGAACAATGGTTATGCCCCTTTTCTGGTAAAGAACCAAAAGATCTTTGGAATCTATTCCTCCCCCACTTTACCTGGAGAATATGAAAGGAGATAAATAATAGAGTTTTTAGAGAAAAAATCACTTCTCGTGAGAATTTTGCAAACCAAATCAAAAGAAGCTTAATGGAAAATTTTAGAGGATCTCTCCCTAGAGACTCTCCTCTAAAGAATACTCAGGTCTTCATTGAAATTCTCAACAGCAAGAATTAGGGGAAAAGATAAAGACTTAACAAGAAGGAATAATACCATTTGGACTGCTCCTCTAATTGGGTGGGTCAAAGGTAACTTTGATGGTGCAGTGAAAGGGAATCTAGGAAGAGATGGTTTTGGTGGTTTAATTAGAGACTAGGTTGGAGATTGTCTCAGAGCTATTGCTGCCCCCTAGGGATTCAGACTAACCATGTTGTGGAAGCCATGGCAGCTCTTCAAGTTATGACTCTGGCTAAAGAGTTGGGATATTCAAAACTTTGGTTCGAGGGAGATTCCCTAAATATAATAAATTGTATCAAAGGAAAGAATGAGGCATCGTGGACTATTGCCCATATAATTAATAAAATTAAAACATTGTTGCTAATGTTTCAGGGCTCTTATATTTTTGACATATATCATGAAGGAAATAAGTCAGTTGATGACTTTGCTAATGTGGGGGCCCATAATGATGTCACACAATCATGGAAAGTGGAAGTGGATCTCAATTTAGAGATCTTAAGTCTTATCAAGTATGATAAGCTTAATCACAATGAAGGAATAATTAACACAAGAGTTAATAATGAACATGACACTTAAGCGTAAGGGTAATAAAATATATCAGTCAAGGGAAGTGAAAATTATGAAGAACATTAACTCACATGGATTGTGGGTTTTTCTAGCATCTTAAAATAGAGAAACCACAAGAGTTTGGTGTTTTTGCCTACTCATTTTCAAAAAGTTTTCTCTATGAAAATGGGAGGTGGTTTGAAAAGGGAGGAGCCACTAGATTGCACATAGTGGAAACAAAATAAAAAATTCTAGAGAAGGATGAAGCATGGAGGGGTTACTTAGTACATGGAAAATTTGTATGGTTGGGATAAAGATGTTACTAAAACATTTGTGGATGGATGGAAAAATGGCAAGGTGAATTTGTGGGGTAAGTCTTTTATGCTCACACTGAGTATTATTTATGAGATTATAGGGTTGTCCATAGAAGCTATGAAATTCTATAGGGAAAATAAGCGAATGGGAACTCAAGATTTTAAGATTTTTCCTAAGTCCAAAGATGAAGAAGCTCTCCTAAGAAAAGGGTCTAGAGAATATGTAGATATTAAGAAGATTAAGAGTCATTGGGCTGATATTTTGACTGTCATGGTAGAATATTTTACTCTAGATGGGCGCTACTCAAAAATCTACAATATCCATTTTTTTTAGATAATCATTTTAGACATAACAAGAAAGTTTCATTTCCTTTCTATTTTCTTAGTTCTCTGAACAAAAGCATTATGGAGCACAGGAAGAAGGCCAGTAATCTGGTGCTGCATGAAGGGTTAATTTTGCTAATTGTATACTATGTTAGGAACCACATTTCGGAACCCATTCCTAAATGAGTTAAAGGGATGGCGAAGAAGAACAAGCTGGAAACTAAAAAGGTGGATTCAAAGAAGAGGGTTAAGAGAAAGATTGAGGAAAATCTGGATAAAGATGAAGATTCTAAAGATCAAACCCTAGCCCCTTACGGTAATTATGAAGAGAATATTTAGGATGAGAAAATGGAAGAAGAGTTTGGGAAAGAGGAGGAAGAACCTTGGAACAATGAGGAGGATTCTGTCAATGAGAAGAACAACTCTATGAATGAGGAAACCTATGAGAATGAGGAGGGGATCCCTGACAACGAGGAAGGGGAGACTAAGGAAATGAAGAATATAACCAAGAGGAGGAAAAAGAAGAAGATGAGAATGATGGAAAAGACAAGGAGGAGATGTATGAGTAGCCAAATCTTAGGGCTGGGGATAGAAAAAAGAATAAAAGAGATTGGAATCTAGCTACCCTAAGGTCGGGTTTGAAAATGACGACAGAATTCCAAAGAGTAACGAGGATCGTGGCACAAATATGGAGGAGTGGATTAGCAAGGATATGAATGAAATGAAACAACACTTGAAGGAGATGGAAGAATCTATGGAGCCCTTCAAAACTATGCTGGGAAATCTAGAAAAGGATCTTTTGAAGAAGGTAAATAATAACAAAATGAATGAAGAGATAACGGCCTCAATTAATGCCCTAGTGGAGGAGAAGGTGAAAGATATGAGGGATAAAATCAGCCATAGTGGGCATATGATAAGTATTATTCTTAAGCATAGCAATAAGGGACTAAAAGTCTCAGTGCAAAATATTAAGGAAGTTTTTGCTTATATTGAGAGAAGCATACTAAAGAATACCACTTTTACTATGGAAGATAAAGCTAGGAGTTCAGGCCTGGGAACCAGAACAATAAGTGACATTAAAAGGAATGTCCCAAAGATTCCTAAGGAGCTGAAAGACCTCAAAGACTCCATCAACATGATGGAAGATATGTAGAAAGAGGCTAAGAAATCCTTTGAAAGTATCAATTAGCTTCTCTTTCTATTTTTTGCTGGTAGTTTTTTGGGAAGTTGTGCTAGTAACTATTTTTTGGCTTCTTTTTGGGTCTTTTTTTGGGTTTCTGGGGTTGTTTAGGGTCCTTCTTACCGATGTTTAGTAGGCTATCAATGTTTGTAAGGGTTTTGGTTGTTTATCTATTGCTCTAATATGTATATGGTTGTGGGTACCATTCAAAACTTGTTTTTACCTTATTCAAAAACAAATTTTCAGGAAAAAATCAATACTTCATACATTTCAATGATCATACCACATACATTTTATTAATCAGGTCATTGATCATCTTCTTCATCCATCTCATCATTATGACCATCATCATCATTACCATCATAATCATCATCATCCTTATTGTCATCATCATCATCATCAACACCACCATCACCACCACCACCACCACCACCACCACCATCATCACCATCATCATCATCATCATCATCATCATCATCGTCGTCGTCGTCATCATCGTCATCGTCGTCATCGTCGTTGTCATCATCATCATCATCATCATCATCATCATCATCATCATCATCGTCATCGTCATCGTCATCGTCATCGTCATCTTCATCATCATCGTCATTATCATCATCATCATCATCATCATCATCATCATCATCATCATCATCATCATTGTCATCGTCATCGTCATCGTCACCATCACCATCACCATCACCATCACCATCACCATCACCATCACCATCATCATCATCATCATCATCACCATGACCATCATCATCATCATCACCATCATCACCATCATCGCCAGCAACATCATCTACTTCATCTTCTACTTCTCTGATATCTTCTTCTTCCATCATATTATACTTTATCGGTCTTCCTCTTGGATCGTGTCTAACAAAAAATGACCAACCCAGTTTATATGGACAACCAAAATAAAATACCTACTCACATTGGCTTGGAAGAACATAAGGCTCATCCCCAACTGGATCAAACAACATTGTATTAATCACTGAAAATCCATTATCATGTTCAAGAACAGTTCTCTTAGGATCATTTTGATTTAGTCATAGCCTGTACCATTTGACGATGAATATAACTAGTTTGGAAGAATTAAAGTCACCCTCAAGTATACATCCAAGATTTCATAGTATTGATTTTCAGACTCTCAAGGATGTAAGTAGTTTCTAGAAGAAATAGTAGTGACCTAAAAGAGTGCACTTATCCTAGAATCACATGTTTTCTTTGTGTCATCCAAATTTTTTATGCAAAATTTACAGCCATGGTAGTACACAGCTTTGTGGTGCTTTACCTACAATTTGTCAAACATGTCAAAATTATTTGCATCAATCCGTGAGTTGATATTAAACATACATGGGTCATGATAAAGAAACTTATACATACCTTTTTACCTCTTACACCATATGCTAGATCAACTACCATTGGCGTAACATTGGAATCTACATTATGATGAGATTATTTAACTATTGAAGCAACACCTTCCCATGTTAATAAATGACCATTTTGTGAGATCGTTCAATCCATACCATCATCCAATCAATATTGTTTGCAATATACAAATGTAGTGCATCCGACTCACGAGAAACTATATATAATAAATAGACCACTTAGAAATAACTTATATTGAATATTTATAAGAATTAATTAACTAAAATACCATCTTTTAGTTACCTCTCAGTTTCCTCAATCTACCTTTCCCCATCAAGTACTCCACTCCTTTGATTTTTTTAATGGAGTTGGGATCCCAAATGCGATCTACATGGATATTTGCTGCAAACTTGGAAAGATATTCACTAATGTACACCATGGTTTGGTATACCATAAATCCCTCCACCATAGAAACCTTAGGACGTTCTTTTTGTCTAACCAAGCCCTTCAAAAATTTCAATTTCCTCTCAACCATCCACATTGACCTAGTTGGTACAGGTCCACACAATTCAATCTCCTCAACTTGGTGTATGAGGTGTTTTTGTGTATTGAAAAAAGTTTAAGGTAGACACTTTTGCCTTTCACACATAAGCTAAGGAATATTTCTCTTCCAATGTTTCAGATCTTTTTTACCAATTTCTTTATATGACAACCACCTAGAAGAGATTCAACATGCAAAAGAATATAAACAATAATTAACAATAAATTATACAATAAATTATAGAAAAAGTAAAGAAAGAGGGAAATATATATACAACAAATATAAGAAATAACACTTCTAACCTCATGTATTTTCCAATATCATATATAACTTGTTTGACACTATTGTCAAAGTGGTGTGGGAGAGATAGAGGTAGAACGTACTGCGATAATTATAAAATGATCATTTCAATATATTATAGAATAATACAATGAAAAGTACATGATGTCATACAAATATATTGTAAATAGAGAAGAACATGAATTACATTGACAAAGGTATGCCAATCATGTGTTTTCAACCCTGACACAAAATCACCTTTCTTTGATATGAGGCTACTTATGTTTGCAACAAATCCTGTGGGAAATTTAGTTTTTGTATGGTTTCTTTTATGACATCACTTTGATGTTGCATTAATAACCAAGGAAGGGCACTCATATTAATCTGGTCTCCATTTGTATTTGACTCAATGAAAAAATTCAATGCATGATTGGATTCATGAATATCATTACAAATTTTGACAATTTTTTCTTTATCACACCTTCCATCCAATATTTTCCATAGTGTCTCTGTTACATTCTTTCCAATATGCATAACATCAAACAAATTCACAATTAGGAGGTGCTCCTAGTACAAAAACCTACTAATTGTCTAGGATAGCTTTTTAGTCCTTTTGGAAGTTGGTCATCAATGCCTTGATGACCTTCACGAACATCAATTACATCATTAGTAAACAAAAGACAATTTCCAAATATAAATTTCAAACAAAAACCATTCAATGGATTCTATAGGTGAGGTGTCATTCTTCATGGATTTGATGTTGTCTCTTCTTTCCCATTGAAAAGATTTTTTTCAGTAATTCGATACTTATGATTTTTGTGGAGAATGTGCCTATGCTCATCAAGCACCTTCTTTCCTAAACTTTTTGAATGAAAAGATTTAATATTTGGACCACAAAATGGACATGCAAATTTTCCCTTTGTCTGAAGACATACAAGATCATGTATAATTGGATCAAATATATTAATTTTTATATTTACAATTATCATGCACAACTTAAACATACAATGAAAATGTGTTAGCATGATAACATACCAAAAATATGTGTTACCAGTTTTATATACCGCAAAAATGTGTTAGCCCAGGGGCATCATGTATTGTCCATACAAGAATTGCATATAATTAAAATTGGATTTTTCCTATTGGTCTAGAGATGTCATACATAGTGACCCCATTCTATAACTCCAATAAATCATTAATAAGGGGCTCAATATATACATTCATATCTTTCACTTGGTACTTACCTATTTGAATAGATAGAAACATTACATAATTATTATGACCATTTTGATACAATGTTTATAAATTAATTTACATGACTTTAAAATGAAAAATACCTGCTACAATCATTGCCAACATTATGTGCTCCCTCTTTACAGACATCCAAGGAGGAATGTTATTGTTGATAACAAAAACAGGTCAGACCGAGTAAAATGGTCTCATCTCTCCAAATGGATTGACACCATTCACTGCCAATGAAAGCTTGAGATTACAAGGTTCTTCCTTAAAGAGTGGCCAAGTATCTTCTATGTCTTTAAATTCATAACGATTTAGAGGCATTCACATAATGTCATCTTGACTTCTATTGCATGCATGGTAATCCATAAATTGTGCCAAGCTACTGCACCTGAAAAATTATTGTAGATGTGGAATGATGGGAATGTATTGAAGAATCTTGCAAGGCACCCTTTTTGTTGTTTAATCTGATCGATATCTACTAATGTGACAATCAAATCATTCTATTGAAAATTCATGTTGTTTATGATACATAATATGATCATTGTGATGAACTATAACTGATTAAATGCTTGAAGATGACTAAGTTGATGATCACCAAAATGCAAAAAGATAATGCAAGACATTAAATTAGTTAATGGATTGTATTGTCATTGATGTCAACTTAAAATAATCTAATTGGTCACATTCATGATGCCAAAGAATTCAAAGAATAAGAAATATATCTGTTATTCTATCTATAATGCATTAAAGTTCAATATTCACAAAGTGAAAATATACACCAACGGACAATGCACACTGACGGATACAAAGGAACTCGACAGACAAAGTCATAGTGTTACTCGAGCACAATACTTGACAAGCATTATCGATGAGAAGAACCAAAAGTTGAAGTGTTGCCTAAGAGACAGAACCCTGACAGATGTTATGCCCAAGGACAACTACAGTGAAACTAATGAAAGTGGCAGTTAGACACCGATCATAACTGAAGTTCAAAAATGAAAAAAGACTTAGTTGTCAAGAGCTAAACAAGGAGTTAACTAGATATTAAGATTTTTTTCATTGAAAAGATAAAGACTAGAGATAAGATAGAGCTTTAAATATTTTTTTATGCCAATCATCCAAGAGAAATCTATGGATAAAATCAAAGCAATCTTTAAAGAAAGATTGGCAAAGATTCTGGATCATGCCAAGAACAAGAAGGAATTAAATGGTCACATTCATGTGTATAAAGAGACAAGCTAATTCATTATGAATGGGTGGTGGTGATAAGTGAATGAAAATAAGAGGATGTCGAAGATATTTTTGGTGAAGTAAGAAGACTTCATACAGTGCTGATCAATCAAGCTAAAGGAAAGAGCTAAGGATTTGTGTAGACACCGAGCAATAGAGAAACAACATCACTGAGTAGAAAGTTGTGGAGCAAAGGATAGAAAAGAATACATTGATCAAAAAGGTATTGTGTGCTTACAATAGATCTAAAAATATGCATGTTTAGTTGTATATGTGAATAGATAAATTTACTATTTTATTTTAACCATTGGGAAGAAAGTCTCTCAACCGAGTAGGATTTAAAGATCCTTTCTATATTGAGATACATCCTAAGGAGTATCAAAAAATTTGGTCATGAAGATAGCATAGAGATGCCAGATATCAAGTGACAAATTACATGGATTTGGTCATGAAGATAGCATGAGATGCCAAATATCAAGTGACAAACTATTATATTAAATCCTCTAACAAGGTCACACCTAACAGTGTGTTTGTAACCTTTAACAGGGTTGTCTCTTCACCGAGCTCACTTAAGAAGAGTGAAAATTTTGGGTTATAGGTCCCAAGTGGTTTTTTCCCTTAACATGGTTTTCACATTAAAAATCTATATGTCAAATGTGTTTATGAGTCATTTATTTCATGTTTTGATTTACACATTGCTAAAACAGGATTATCGGTAAGCACTAGATTATTTACTGTGTTTTGGTAAATATAGACTACATATCGTAAAGTTAAGAATAAGGTTTAAAAAGAAAACTCTGAGCATCATTTATTTGATTATATTGTTTTAAGGCATTCATCTTGTAAGGACAAAGATAACTACAGGCTAATGGATTAATTATTAAGGCTACTGATTCACCCCCCCCCCTCTCAGTTATTTCTAACTATTGGTATTAGAGCTTTGTGTGCTTAGAAGGAAGGTTTCAAGACCTAAGCTAAAGATCACAAAATGAGAAAAAAGGAAGTGCCCAAGTTGAATAAAGTCAACTTTGCATCATGGCAAAGTAGAATAAGACTCCACTTATCAGGTATTAGAAATGATGTTACTCAATACTTGGATACTAAATATGTGTTGCCTACAAGACCTCACACACTTGATCAGTTGAGAGAAAAGCATGAGAATAATTATATGATGATAAAACTTGTTGTATCACTCTCCGATTCTGAATTTGAAGATGTCAAATCATGCACCACTGCAAAGAAAATGTGGGACAAATTGAAGCTAGTGCATGGAGGAGATAAAAATGTGTTAAGGGCTAAAGCAGAGAGCCATAGAGGAAAGGTTGATGACCTAAGAATGAAAGAAGGAGAAAAGATCACTCAGTACAATAGCATAATCAAAGAAGTATTCAATGCTATCTAAGAAGTTGGAGGTGTACTAGAAGAAGAGATAGTGGTAAGTAAAATTCTCAGAACCTTATTGCCTATCTATGCTATTAGAGTATCTTCTATACAAGAAATGAGAGCAGTAGAAAATAACAATGTTACTCTAGATAGTCTGATTGGTAGACTTATATCATTTGAGATGAATAACTTTGACAATAGTGTCTTACCATCTATGGAATCTGCATTCAAATATTCTATGAGAATAAGCAAATCAAGTCATAGACACACTATGAGAAATGATAGTGATACTGATGAAGAAGAAATTGATGAGGTTGAAGCACTAATGGAAAGAATATTGCAGAGAGGAAAAGGAAAATACAAAGGTAAATTACCACTTGTATTTTTTAATTGTAAA
Source organism: Thuja plicata (assembly GCA_018584345.1). Taxonomy (NCBI): domain Eukaryota; kingdom Viridiplantae; phylum Streptophyta; class Pinopsida; order Cupressales; family Cupressaceae; genus Thuja; species Thuja plicata. The sequence goes on from MU225068.1 coordinate 2,444,924, forward strand.
GAGGTTGGACACTTTGTTGCTAGAAGTCCAAACAAGAGAAAATATGACAGAAGTAATGACAGCTCCTACGAGAAGAATGTTAACAGAGGTGATGACTTAGATTATCGAAGCAACTAACAATCTGGCAGAAGAGATACTTGAGACTAAAAGGAAAAAGGAAAGAAATCTTGTTACATTACTGAAAACAAAGCTGATAATATTGACACCGAATCTGATGAGGAAATTGAGATAGTCCTTGTTGCTATGAAGGATTATTAAGATGAAGAAGAAAGGTATGTAGAAACTACACTCATATCTAAGGTTAGAAAGAATGATGTCTAGATTATAGATAGTAGTTGTACTCATCATATGACTGGTGATAAAGAAAAGTTTGAAACTTTTGAATATTACAATGGTGGATCAGTAAGGATGGGAAATGACTCACCTTGTCTAGTTGAAGGTAAAGGATTTATAATGTTGAATAATCAAATCAGATGTGAGAATTCTTATTGGATGAATGGACTTAACTAAAATTTATTGAGTGTTTCACAGCTAAATAAATCAGGTCACCGAGTAGAATTTGAAAATAGAAGAGGAAAGATCTTCAATGAATCAGGAAGGTTGATTGGTACTGGTGAGCAAACAAAAGGTAACCTAGTCTATCTTGATCATATAAACACCACTTGTTTGATAACTAGAAATGAAGACATATGGTTATGGCATAAAATATTGTGTCATGTAAATTTTGACAACATGGTTAGGATAAGAAATAAAAGGAGTGTAAGAGGCTTACCAAAATTGTAAAAACCTGACCATGCCATGTGTAAGAATTGTCAAAAAGGTAAAATGACAAAGTCTAGTTTTAAAAGCAAATCCTATACATCTAATTCCATTCTAGAATTAGTCCATACTGGCCTATGTGGACCCATGAGAACAAAGAGATACTTCAGAGATAGGTATTTCATTCTCTTTGTTGATGATTATTCTAGAATGATGACACTAATATTTTTAAAAGAAAAATCAGAAGCATTCAAGATGTTTAAATGGTATAAGGCCATTGTGGAAAAGCAAAGTGGTAAGGAATTAAAATTCTTAAGATGAGATAGAGGAGGAGAATTCACATCAGATGAATTGACTAACTTTTGCAATGAGCATGGTATTCAAAGATAGGTTTTTGCACCAAGAACACCACAACATAATGGAATTACTAAAAGGAGAAACATATCAATTGTTGACTATGCAAGAACATTGATGATAGAGAAAGGCATCACACAAGAATTCTGGTGGGAAGTTGTCAGTAGTTCTATCTACACATTAAATAAAGTAAAATTGAAGAGAGACACCAAAAGACACTCTATGAGCTATGGTATGGATACACACCCAATGTAAGTTACTTTAGAATTTTTGGTAGTCAATGTTATATTTTGAAAGAATAAATAAATGGAAAGCTTAAATCCAAAGGTGAAGAAGAAATATTTCTAGGGTATTCTACCAAGAGCAAGGCATATAAATGTCTTAACAAGTCCTCTAACAAAATAATTGAAAGTGAAAATGTCAGAATAGATGAATTTGTAGAGAAAAATGAAGAAGAAAGAAAAAAGGAGCCATCAAACTAAAATAGGTTTGTTTACAATGAACAACCTGACAATCTACCTGAGCAATAGTATGTCACTTCTAAGCGATAGAACATTGCAACCAAAAATCAGGCTACAAACATAAAAAATTAGGAGATTGCTCAAGATGCTAAACAAAGTGATGAAGATGAAAATAAAGGTCAAGAGGATGATCATAATGATGGACAAAGACCTGAACTGACACTTTCCAAGTATTTCAGAAGGAACCATCCATAGAACCAGATCATAGGAAACAAAAGGGCTGGGATAAGAATAATAAGTAAGTCACTAAACACTAGATGTTTAATTTCTAATTTTGAGCCTAAATCTGTGAATACAACACTAGAGAATCAGGAATGGATTTTTTTTATGACTGAAGAAATAGAAAAAATAGAGAAGAACAGTGCATGGACATTAGTACCAAGACCATATGACAAGAATTTCATCAATACCAAATGGATATTCAGAAACAAGATGAATGAGAATGGAGAAGTAACAAGGAATAAAGCAAGGTTAGTATGCAAAGGATATGCATAAGAAGAAGGAATAGATTATGGAGAAACCTTTGCACCAGTTGCTAGACTGGAAGGAGTGATAATCCTACTTTCTTATGCTTCCTACAAAGGATTCAAGGTATACTAGATGGGATGTCAAGTCTGCATTCCTAAATGGTATCTTAGAAGAAGAGGTATGCATTGAAAAACTAGAAGGGTTTGTTAATCCTGAGAAGAGGAACATGGTATGTAGACTACATAAAGCCCAAAAATGCTGAATTGGATTTCCTATAGACTTTCCAATCCAATGTTGGGAAACCCAAGTGATTTGGCCAACTAAGAAGTCACAACCAAGGCAAGGTTGGAAATTCTGTAATTCTAGCTCTGCAAAACCAAGGCTGGTAGGCCTATACCTTGACATATCCTTCAAGTTACAAGGATTTTTATAGTAGATAAGTAACACTTCAACCTTCTCTCTCAAGTATGATAAGGCACTTGAAATAAATATAACTGAAAGAAATATATCATGGACTATAAACTAAAATATTTTAAGTAATTGAAAGAATGTTTAGTAAATGTGTATGTAATTTGAAATGAATAGATAGATAAGATATCATAATAATATAAACAATGAACTAAATAAATATAATCCAAATAAGAAAGAAAGACCAATGCCTTAATCAACCACGTGCAATAGAGTCACTATCATTCCAATCTTATTTTCAACCTCAGAGACAGTTTTCCAAGAAAACTTATCACTTCAAAGGTGTTATAGAATGTACATGCAACCTTGAAACAAGTTCAAAGATATTTCAAAAGGATATTAATTCTCAAATGATGGCCCAATTGGTTGAGGCCTCAATCAACATAATTTAACCATGCAAAATGAGAAAACCAATTGAAAATATAGACTATGAATCAAATCAGGAAGCATGCACATCAAACTATCACTTTGAGGAAGTTCTATTGGTTTATCTGAGGGACTAATTGAAAAATGATTAATGAAACAATTGCATATATAAATAAAAAGGACTTGTCTTTATTGATTTTTAAAAAAATAGTACATCCATGTCCATGTTACAGTTGTTGATCCAAAACTATCCAAATATGTGAAATTGTATTATATTGTATTGTCTTTTTACATTTTACATTATGTATATATATGTGTGTGTGTTTGAGTGGATTTAACACCTCTTTAGGGTGAAAAGACACAACTCTTATTACAAATTATTTTGAAAAAAACAATAAAATAACTAAAAAATAACTACCTGACTTTCGGATTTGGCTTTGGTCAAAAATCCAAAACACCTCGTGAAAAGCTAATATTTATGCCGGAGATAGGAAATTTGATTTCCCGAACGGGGTCATTTTTAGATTTTTAAAATTAGACCATCTCCTGCCTCTATCAGCATCATATTTGTAGTAGGTCAAAATTCTAGTCTTCTCTGAAGGCTTAGATCAGTTAGTTCCATTTATTTGTGTCATAAAGTTTCCTTTGATTTTTTTAGTATGAAGAAACTTGCTTCTTGATAATGGATTGGGACTTCTAAATTCTCAAAATTTAGGGTACCACCAATGGCTCTTTCTAGGGATGTATGCTCCCTATGAGCATAGCAAGATTCTAGCTATTTGTGGAGAAGTAGACCAAGAATCCACACTTAATCTGATGCAAAGTGAAATCGGGTGGCCCCAGGCCCCCCAAAAAAATTAACATTATTTTCTTTCCTCTATCAAATATTTTATTATGATCCTTTAGAAACACAATCATTTTAAATATATCATTATTGGTCAGATTACTATTTTGATCCACCTGTTCATAACATCCTTCATGGTCAAATCCTTCTCATGTCATTCAAACTGGGAATATACTGTTGTAACTTCCTTTATGTCTGATTTGAAGATTACCAATTCTACAAGTATTAGTCCAGTATATCCTCTGCTCATCTGAGATTTTATCATTCCTCACTACCTCTGAGGAATACTCAAAATCACCTTTTGTATCATATAGAGACTGACAAATACTACAAACTTCATCATATTGACCAAGAATCTAGATGCCATAAATCTATTTTTTCCCTTCATTTTGCAACATAATTTTCTGATTTTGAAAAAAACTTGTTGAATCATTCTTATAATCAATTCCTTGTAGAGTTATTATATCCTCTAGCATAGAATCCAAATCAGGCTGAATCAAAAAATTATCACCATCTGTTTCAAGAAAAATTTCTTCATCAATTATATCTGGTAAATTTTCTTCATGCTCATATATTGTATCCAATTCACCTTCATAGTCTGGAGAGATTTCGTTTATTTCACAAAATGGATTAACACATGGTCCATATCCATAAAATTCTTCATATTTTTCAAAACCATTCATAAACATATTTCCTTCATCAAATGTTTCACTCTTTCAAGATTTTATTATATCAAATATAACCTGATCATGCTCATCCTGATGATTAAAGGAAAAATTTAAACCATTCTTTTGAACATACTTATGATATTCAACATCCAAAAAATGTGAAATTTGTTCTGTACTAAGGAGATTTTCTTCCTCACCATCATGATCATTGATACCTATCTCCATACAAATCTTACCATGTACATATTCTTCTTCAACCTGATTTGAATTTTCTTCCTCTATGTCATTATTCTTTTCTTTTCTCAATTCCTCACATACTTTCTCAAGAAAAGTTATCAGTTGAGAATAATTATATATTCCTAACTCACAAAGTTTATCCATTAATTCCCTTCCAAAAGGCCTAATATCTAAAGGTATTTTCTGATAAATCCTAATAATTCTCATGAACAAATGTATTTGAGATTATCCTTCATATCTTTCAAAATTGAAGAATGTATCTAAAGGGGACATGTAAAATTCTTCTTCCATAATGTAATTTTTATCTTCTTCCATGTTGCAACTTTGGTCTTCATATCGTTCATACCACATGTTGTCTTCTTCACCACTGGCATCATGAAACGTATAAAGAAACCATTTCTCAAACTATTTGCATGGTGAGATACATTGTGTGGTTAGTGATTCATATACTTGTCTGGCATTATCTTTTAACATCTTGAAAAATAGCCTCATCACCTGATCCTCTATAGAAACCTCATAATCTTCTATGAATGTATAAAATGCATCCAAATGTTGTAGTGTCGATTCTTCCCATTCTCCATGGAACTTTGGTAGAAGTTGTAAAATTTTAGGGGATAACTTATTTGGGATGCATTAAAATCTCCTAAAATCCAATGGCATGATACCATGTCAAATAAAAGGATTTCTTTGAAATTATGGATACATTTGAAAAAAAATCAACCATCTCCTTCTGAGTCTTCTCCCTCAGTCACTGACTGAAATGCTTTGTTCAGTAGAGTCACCACCTCTTATCAGAAGGAAAATACTTACTGTCTTCCTGTCTGGGAGAAAAGAATCCAAAATATAGTAAGTGATTTGGCTTTCCTATAGACTTTCCAGTCCAATGCTGGGAAACCCAAGTGATTTGGCCAACTAACAAGTCACAACCAAGGCAAGGTTGGAAATTCTGCAATCTTGGCTCTACAAAACCAAGGCTGGTAGGCCTATACCTTGACTTATCCTTCAAGTTAAAAGGATTTTTATAGAAAATAAGTAACACTTCAACCTTCTCTCTCAAGTATGGTAAGGCACTTGAAAGAAATCTAACTGAAAGAAATATATTATGAAATATAAACTGAAATAATTTAAGTAATTAAAAGAATGTTTAGTAAATGTGTATGTAATTTGAAATGAATAGATAGATAAGATATCACAAAAATATAAACAATGAACTAAGTAACAATAATCCAAATAAGAAAGAAAGACCAGTGCCTTAATCAACCATGGGAAATAGAGTCACTATCATTCCAATCTTATGTTCAACCTCAGAGACAATTTTAAAAGAAAACTTATCACTTCAAAGGTGTTATGGAATGCACATGCAACCTTGAAACAAGTTCGTAGATATTTCAAAAGGATATTACTTCTCAAATGACAACCCAATTGACCGAGGCCTCAATAAATAGAATTTAACCATGCAAAATGAGAAAACCAATTGAAAATATAGACTATGAATCAAATTAGGAAGCATGCACATCAAACTATCACTTTGAAGTAGTTCTATTGGTTTATCTAAGGGAATAATTGTAAAATGATTAATGAAATAATTGCATATATGAAGAAAAAGGACTTATCTTTATTGATTTAAAAAAAAATAGTAAATCCATGTCCATGTTACAGTTGTTGATCCAAAACTATCCAAATATGTGAAATTGTATTATATTGTATTATCTTTTTACATTTTAAATTGTGTGTGTGTGTGTGTGTGTGTGTGTGTGAGTGGATTTAACACCTCTTTAGGGTGAAAAGACACAACCCTTACAACAAATTATTTTGAAAAAAACAATAAACTAACTAAAAAATAACTACCTAACTTTTGAATTTGGCTTTGGTCAAAAATCCAAAACACCTCGTGAAAAGCTAATATTTCTACTGGAGATAGGAAATTTGATTTCCTGAACGGGATCATTTTTTTATATTTTTAAAATTAGACCATCTTCAGCCTCTGTCGGCATCATATTTGTAGCAAGTCAAAGTTCCAGTATTTTTTGAAGGCTTCGATCAGTTAGTTCCATTTATTTGTGTCATAAATATTCCTTCCTTTGATTATTTTTAGTGTGAAAAAACTTGCTTCTTGATAATGGATTGGTATTCTCAAAATTTAGGGTACCACCAAGTATAACTCTTTCAAAACTAATAAATCTATCATGGAAACTAGGGGTAGGTCTAAAAATAGTAATTTAACCTTACATCTTATGAGGTTTTTTATTTGCATCAAGATATAGGATTTTTATTATGCAAATTCATTGTTTTTTTGGCCTCCTACGCCTAATATTAGTTTCTATATTGTGAAACCATCTCATAATTGGCTGAAAATATATGGGTAAAATCATGTCAATACATTATTGCATGTTTTGAAATTATATGATTGACCTTCTTAGGGTAAATTTCAAAATATCTGGAAATATACATTGAGAGGAAGTCTAACCTTGTGAACATTATAAGGTAAACCTAAGCTTCAGAGGGAGAATATACAATTCGTATAAACCTCTCACCATATTGTTTCAGAGGAAGTTTAATCATGGGCTCACTTAAACCTAGTTTTGCGGATCATTCCTATTGTCATGGTTATTTGTCATAGCTAGTTAATTGTTATTAGCTGATAATGAATGTGTAGGAAGAACATTCTTTTCTTCAGTATATTGTGATGTAATTTACATTTTACTAGAGGCATTATGTATGCAAGACTGCATACTTCACTTTGGTATATGTTGTGAATGTGTGATAACATTAACTATTTTATTTTGGATACACACATTATGATACTTTGCATTTTGAAAGGATCTTTCATATTGAGAGGGAGCTTTATATATGGGCTCACTTATCTAAGTTATAAAATCCTTCCTTATTTTGGTTATATGCATTGACATATTTCTGTCATGGATTCATTTACTTCTGATTACTTGATTTGTGTATGAGTGGCATCATACACAGCTATTTTGGATACTTGACTTACTTTATTTATGTTACTTTACTTTGGGTGCATATTGGCATATATTTTGTATTTGTATATTCTATGTATGAATGGATCATACTTCTCATTGGTATACATTATATTAGCAACACTACTTCACATTGAGTAATGTCTCATGTTGCATTACATTGGTTTACTTTTTCATATATGTGAGCATGCTTCCTATATTCACGGTTGAATTATACTTGTTATATGAGAGAACTACATTTGGATATGTTCATTGGTTATGTTAGAGTAATAAAGTTATTCCACTTATTAATTAAGTCATCTTGATTTAATTATTAAGTCACTTATTATCTCTCTTTTACTTAAGCTAAACTTTAGGCATATAATAATTAATTCTTTTTTATTAATTATTATTATGCAACCTAGATATTTCCCCTTTAGGGTTTTTGTATCCTTTTTAAGGATTCTCTCTTTGATAATTATTAATGAATTGAGGATGATATTGCATTGAGATTTTTTCTCCATTGTTTGCACAAGATGTTTCCTCTTCCACCAATCTATTATTTTTGGCCTCCATAGCTTTTTTATTTTTATCTTTCTATGACATGTTTGCATTCAGGTGATTCTTAGGAGTTGTGGGTTGATAGTTTTCATCAACTCTAATATGGTATCAAAGCTCTGCCCTTTCATGCCCCTGTTCTCTTCATGAGATATTTTTGGGCTTGCGCTTAAAATCTCATTTTTGAGAGGTTTTCTATGAAAAGTTGTGTGGATTTGGGGTGAAGATATTTTTCAGAGCATTGTAGGCACAAACTGACCTCACGATTACATCTAGAATGCCTCAAACCCCCCATTTTCATATAAGGCACATCCTCTTTGGACAAAGTTCAAATTTGAGCCCTATTTTTATATGCACGACCCTTGGCACGCTTTACGAGGCAAACATCTACCTTGGTTTTGATGCTACCTCAATTTTTGTGCTACCTCAATTTTGATGCCACCTTGAAATTTGGGCCAGGTTGCATGGAGGAGAGAGAAAATGGATTTTTTTAATGATTTTTCATTAAAAAAGAAAAAAATATTTTTTTTGGTTGTGTGGGGCTCATCCCTGCTGCCGAGCGCAAAGCTCGCAGCCAAGCCTGGGGCTCACCGCTGATCCCTAAGCTCGCAGCCAAGCTCAGAGCTTGTAGCTAAGTCAACAGCTCACCACTGAGCCCAAAGCTCACTGCCAAGCCTGGAGCTCGCAACTGAGCCCGGAGCTCACCACCGAGCCTAGAGCTCCTAGCCAAGCTTGGAGCTCACCGCCAAGCCAAAAACTTGTAGCCAAGCCCAGAGCTCACCACTAAGCCTAGAGATTGTACACCGCCATTGCACCACCTCCACTAGTGGCTCCACCCTCTTCTATCACCTCCACGCCATTGTGGTGTCACCTCCACTCGCAGAGCCACTAGAGAGACACTAAGATCATTTTTTTTCCTTTTTAGGAGTACTGTTGGTTTTTTCCTCATGTCTTGAGAAAATAGAGGTGTTTTTTCAACAAACAAGGTATTGATAGAAAGCTGGTTCTGAGGTCAATCTAATTTTTCAGGTTTGGTTATCTGATTTCACTTTCTTGTAGGGTTTTTTTCCTATCAATGTCAGGGTTCCAATTTGCACTTCAGTCACTATATCTTGCTCCTCTAGACTCTATTTTTTGACTTCCACATGGCCTTGGAAAGCTGGTTTTGTTCTTTTTTTTTTCTATGGGTCTCACACCTAGAATTTTCTCTATGTATATTTTATTTAGTTTTTTGCTTTATTGCATTCTGGTGGATATCTTCGATGTTTCAAGTCCTGGGTTAATTTCCTTTCTGGATATTGTATACATCTTTTTCTGTATCTTTTATTGTTTGCAAACACATTAAGATAAAGTGCCATATGATGCATGCTTGGGATTCTGCATATTTTGTGCCTGATTGTACTCGCACTATATTATAAAGTGCCATTGGGGGGTTTGATGTTTGCCTTTTTTTCCATCTACCTTTGTCAAGTGAGTATTCCTTCCACCACATTAGCCTCATTATGTGTGTCAAGAGAGTGACCCTTCCACAAAACTATCCATTATATGTGTTTGTACGTTCTTCATCATGCAGTGTTTCTTGGTAGTCTAACTCAATGTACCTATCATGCCTCTCTCTGCTCAACATTATGGGGGGTATCTCCTGCTAGTTTCATTACTTCTTTGGTTTGATGGAGTTATCTATGTATTCAGTATTTATTCCTACATACTAGGAAGATGTAGTGGATGGATACCTATTCATTTTGGCGAGATGGATAATTTACCATATGGACACTCTGTTGGTTCCTTTTTATTCTATGATTAATGAACAACAACCCTTTCACCCTTTGATGTATTTTAAAGAGTATCCAACTCCCAATATTCAAACAAGACTGAAAAGGACCAATTAAAAAGGATGTGGATATATCCTTCTACACTTTAGGTTCTGCAAAACCAAGGGGGGACACCCTTCAACACCCTCAAATATTCAGTAAGGCATAAATCAACAGAGATCTCACATTGGCTCAATATGACTGGGAGATACTAGGTGATCGACCTAATCACCCATTGAACATCGACCTTGAAGTGGAGCATGAGATTAAAACAACATCAAAAACCACATAAAACCTTCAGATATGTCAGAGTTTATGTTTAAAATGTAGAACATAGAAAAAACCTAACTAGATATGCATCAATACAGAAGATATTACTCAATGATCAGTGCTTTATCCATTGGGCAATCCCCTTTAACCAAAGTCAGAAATACAAAAATCAACTTCTATCAGAGATTCTAAGCCACAAACATAATAAATCTAGATCAATACTACTTATAGAAATTCTCTTGTAAACAACTGAATGAAACTATGTCACATCTACAACATCATTTAATCTGATCCTAGATCATAACTAAAGAATGATAACACATACATAGACAAACTCCATGCAAAGAATCCAAAAATTTAGACTTCATAAGACTGACACCAAAGAGAGATTTGAATCAAGAATTTTCATATTAAGTGTGAAGAATCACATTTCTGTACACAAATTTGCAATCAGGAATATACCACTTCAATAAGCTACAAAAGATTAATGACATTCTATTTTATCTGATATAAAACTAGTGTAATCAATACTATATCCCTAGTGGAACCATGAAATGAATGGAAACCCCTAGAGCCAGTATTCTGCAACTCTCTATGGAGACAAGGATTTGGAACCCTTTGGATACCAGAATTCAGAACCTTGTAACAATGGAAGAATTCTAAATATGTAGCTAAAGAAAAAGATCTCTAGATATTTTCTTGAAACACCATCTGTCCTCTTTTCTCTAACCAATTTTGAGTTGAGTCACTCTTTCCTCATTCTATTCAAACTGATTTTATCCTACGCCAAAATTGACTGCAAAATCAAAATCCTCATTTCAATAGCTTTCCAATGGTATATGATAGTTGATACTTCTAATAAAATTTGCCCACTGAATCACTAAAAAGACTTTCCCTTCCCGTGCATATTTGTTGAATAATTTTGAAATATTTGTGCCTTTTCAATAGTAAAACTATTGAGTTGAGATGATTTTCAATTAAATATCTATATTTTAACCTTTTCTCCCACACTGCACCAGATTTGGACAAATGTCACTCTTCCTTAATTGCTTAATGATTAGATGTTGAGCACTTTATCATTAAGTCATTAAGTGGACCCTAGGACTAAGTTCAACATGAAAGTTCTTTACCCTCTCTTTTTTGAGATAAAATCATTTTAAATTGCACATTAATCTCTTTTATTCAGACTGCACCAAGATCTGCCACTTGTCATTCTCTATTTGGCTATGTGTGACCACTTGACGCCACTGTCAATCTCTAATTGGCTACCTCTTTAATGCACCAGATTGTGCCATGTGTCTACCCTACCACATGTCACTCAGACTTAATGGCTTAATGGGTAGATCTCACGCATCTTCCCATTAAGCCTTTAAGTCAACCATTGATCCTAATTGCCTTGAGATTCATGTCCAACTTGCATGCATGTCTGACATGTTTTCATGTCATCACCACCTTGTCGCCTCATTGTCTGCCTGGCTGTCACCTCTACCACATGTTGGAATGACTTAATGGCTTAAACATATCTTCCTTGCAACTTTCTCATTAAGTCATCTGTCAATTTTTGATCACCTCGGGATTCATGCCAATCGTGCAGTTTTTTATGCCAACTCACCTACCATGTCACACTCGTGGGTCCCACCAATATTTGGTGTTCATCCTCTGGGCATGCTTCCCAATGCACCTGCCACCTGCGCATGGAGAGCCTCTAGGTTTTGTTCTTCATATTACCATCTGTGGTTTTTTTGCTTATAAATCCTTATTTTTCCTTTTCTTGCTCAATGTGGAACTAATCTATTTTGTTTTTTTTAAGTTTTCTTTTCCTCTGCACATTAAAATATTGGCCCCACCAATCACATTTACTCCTCCAAGCACTGCTCGGTCTCAAAGAGCTCTAGCTCTTACTTCATATAATATGCTATGCGCTATACTATTTAAACATACAAAAACACCCATGCTTGACGCATGTGAGATGTTGGCTTTTACAAATACCTCACAAAATGACCTTTGAATGCTCCATTTCTTCCAGGCTGGGCTCTATTTACATCTACAAATTACACTTGAATAGTGCTTTGATACATACCCTTCATAAAGTATACTCTCATCTTTATTAACACAACTTCTTCCATGGATTACACAGCTTCTAGGCATGCCACATAGCCTCCAAAACCATTTAGATGTTTTCAAATAATAAAAAATGTCTGGGCCTCTTTTCTAAACATGGCGTGGGATCTATGCACTTTTTGGATGCTGTGTGGACTCCCTCTTTGGTCTCTTGGTGTGGCATCTTCCTTGCATGTCTAGTGCAGGTTCCTCTAGCACTTGTTTTGAAAACTGTCCTACCTCCATTGCATAGCGTAGCTTCTAATAACCGCGCAGAAATCCTCCAATCTTTATTTTAAAATAATTCACATGCTTTGACTATGTTTCCATTTATGCTACTCTGGTTTAGATTGTGGAACTTTCTTTACAACTGTCGATTTCTTTAGCTGGAAAGTTTGTTGTTTAAAACATTTTTTACAGCCCCCAAATTAGCGCTGGGCTTCTCCATACTTAAAAAACTTTTCAAATCTCCATTACCAAGAATTGCGCAGGGTCCACTTGGCTTTACACCTGGCAAACTGCATTGTCAAACCTTTTTTAAAACTTCATTTGATTGCGTGGGCTCCCTTCCTTTATGCATTACAAATTATGGATCTCTGCACTGCGTAGACTTCTCTCCTATATACTGCGCAACACATCTTTTTTATAATGTCCTTTTTAATGAACATTGTGCTGGTTTATTTTTTTACATCTCCTTCACTGTCAGTGTGGAGACTTCTTTATTCCCCTACGCAATTCTCCCCTTCATTTGCATTGGTTGTGCAACAATTTCTTTGTGTTTTTAAATGCATAGGCTGCATGCTAGTAACGATTGTGGTACTAGCTTTACACCTGCCTCTTTTCTTATATTTGAAGTTCTAAACTCTTTTCTCATCTAGTGAATGCGTAACACTTTGTAAATCATTATTGCATGGGCTTCCTTACTCATACACCATGCATTGTCTTCTAGTTTTAATGTACTAGTTTCTCCCTTACTCACCCACGTGGGCTCCTTATACTTTGTCATTGCATTTGGATTGGTAGTTCTCTAGAATGTTTTACTTATCATATTCACCATTGCAAATCCCCTTCAATGCTCATGCCTGAGTCGCCTTTCATTCATTTGCATAAGTTATGGTTTAATTACCCTTTAAAAACTAAAAAGAGACTTCTTGTTTTAACGTGGACTTTGTTTGCACATTGGGAAGGCTTTGAATATATTTTCCTGCCAAGTGCATTTGCTTTGAAGACGTAAAATATATCTTCACCATATATATTTCAGTTCACATTTTTAAAATCTTTTGAAAGCTCCTTTCTAATATTGTTTATTTTCTTTGTATTGAAATGTTTTTTGATATTTCAATGTCCATTAATCCCTTTCATTTACTTGCACAACCTATGCATATGTAGTTTGGCGTAGCCTATTGGTTTGTATTTGCAAAGACATGTTTCAAAGTCCCCTTCCAAAGTTAGCACATCAACTAGCTATGATGCCTTCTACTTTTAATGTTAAAACTCCTTAAACTGAATGCACAGACATCCTCTGACAATGTATTCTCAAATTAATATTTTAAACTTTTCCCACATACTACGTTGGCTCCTCCTTAATCCATTTGGATTTAAAAGTCCTCACTAGCATGGTGCTCAGCCACATTGCATTTGGAATGTCTAAATTTTTAAAATGTTTCTCTCTTGTGCTATGTTGAACCATGGAGGACCTCCTCACTCATAGCCTAGACACCCCTTATACTTTTGCGGACTGATCTGATAAACCACAATTGGCCTCTAGAATGAACTTAAAAATTTGACAAAATCAAGTAACTGAAATGTGGTGCTGGGCACACACGTTCCATGGTCAAAATTATTCCATATTTAAAAGTGACACCTGATGAAACCAAACAAGTCAAAAGTTTTAAACATTCAATTTGCTTAAGAATATTCCTGCAAATCACCTTGTCAAAAACAAATAAAACACATCTGGTTTTGACTTTGAAAACAAGTCAAGAGACCTTCTGAAAAACTAAGCTTTTGGATATTGGAAATATGTGATATGGAGAGAATGAATCTAGAAAGGTGGCTCTTGATGATCATTCTGACACATTTGGCAGACCCTTAAAGGTAGTGTAGACACCCTAAAATGGACAGGCTTGCGACTTTACATTAAAAACACTAATTTTCATCTATTAATTAATGGTTTTGTAATCATTAATTAATCATCTATTTTCTTCTAAATTCATCTTTCTCAAATCATCTAATCCAATTCTCAAAATTAATTAAATAATTAATTTTATTTAATTAATTAAATAATTAATTTTATTTAATTAATTAACCTTTAAATGATTATTTACCATTATTTAATCAATTAAACTCAATTTCCTATAGTTTAAATCAAATATTTAAACTTACTAATTATATTCTTCTAATTAAATTAATTTCAATTAAATTAATTTAATTTCATCAAATAAAG
>MU225068.1:2470412-2498805 GCA_018584345.1 Thuja plicata
TTTGTGCATTGAGCTGAGATTGAAGTGAATCAGAACTTGTGTGAAGTTTATCAATCTTATCCTTTGCTTCTGTTAATTCAGATTCCAACTTCTTTTTTATGTTTTCCAATTCTAGAACTTTCATGTTGGCTTTTAAAAGTCCATCATCTAGTTGCTTGCTTTCTTTGATATTTTCTTCAATAGCAATTTGGCTGTCTATGAGCTGTTCATCCATATTCTCAACTTTATCCTTCAGAGACATATTCTCTTCATTGATATTTTTGATCATTTTCCCTAAGTCACTTGTAGAACAATCTTTCAAATCTTTTCTTAGTTTCTTGATAAGCATTTGTGAGCCATAAACTTTCAGTCTAAGTTCTTCATTTTCTTTTTCAGACCTATCAATATCTTCAAGAGCTGCTTCAAGATTCTTTTTCAAATTTTTTGCTTCTGCTGAGTCCATGATCTCCTCAAGTGGTTAAACTTATTTTCTGAGGACCAGAGCTCTGATACCAATTGTTAGAAACACTGAGAGGGGGAGGTGAATCAGTGTTTGTCTATTAATTATTTTTCAGCAACTTAAGCATAAATCAAACATATATAGAATGAAGCTTAACATAAAAACTCATAACACATGATATGATTATGGGGAAACCTTGATCAGAGGAAAACCCCGGTGGGAATTAGTACCCACAAATATTGTACTAAGTATAATGAACTTGTGAGAGTTCCTTTGCCCGGTTAGAAGCAGTCTTTACAATATGAGTACAATGACCTGGTTAAAGGTCAGACCCTGTTAGGAGTCTTTTACAAAACCCTAATAAAGGTATATGGCTCATTTCCTAGGCTCACTGCCCAATAAGATGAAGGAAACAACCTTCTGAAAGATGATATGCACTATATCAAAATGAACTACTGTGATGACATTGTTGTCTGATCAGTTTCGTGTATGTGCGAATGCTCTTACTCTCTTAAAGAGATATATCATATACTGACTTCATAGTACTATCCCTCTGTATCTTCCTCTTACATAATAATCAACACTTCTTTCATATCTTTACATTACATACTTATATATGCAAATTTGAATAGGCATGACCCAAAACAAAACACTAGTCGGCCCTAAAACAAAATATACAATCCTTCCAAACAAGTTAGCTTCAAGCATGTTTACTACAATGTTAATTACATTATTACAAACATATAACAAAAGGTTCTTAGCCATTACATCACAAAATAACACACGCTAATCAAATCACTTAGTCGGCTTCCATGCTCTGTCTCCTGGACTGCTGGTCTATTGATCTGCTTGTAACTTTTTCGTAGTGTAGTTTCGTACTATGTGTGTATGGATGTAGGATGTATACATGTCATACAACTTATATCTGAATGCGCATAAGCTGAATTGATCTCTCACACATGCGCTGATGTGCTAATCGCTGAGTATCTCTGTCTACCCTATTTTTCTTACTTAGTCATTTTGTCTTTCATTACAGAAACTAAACATGACTTTGTTGCCATGATGACAACACAAAATGAGTCATGCATCCTCAGGTAGTCAACTTTCCAACATTCTCATCATATCAAGTAGATAGAGACCTACCCTCATAGATGTGATATCTATGATTTCATTGGATAAGGAATCCATTTGGGTTATGTTTGGTGATGACATGTCTATGAGTTGATCTTTGCCTCAAGTCCAAGATGGAGTATTGATATTATAGCCTTTAAAACAATAGATCAACCATCTTGAACTAATTAAAGTAAATAATAATAATAAATATATATAGGATATATATTTATTATTGTAAAATGATATAAATAATAATAATAATAATTATAAGTAATATTTATTATTTATTGTTTGATCAATTTACATAAATAAGTTTATATTTAATTCGTACTTGGGAGGGCCCAATTTGGCCACCTTGAGGTGGAATATTTTATCCAATGACTCTCATATATATTGCATTTTTTTATGAAGGACAATCATATCAAAAACATAACATGTGAATGTCCTATTCATCAATGGTTGGAGCAAATTAATAAGTGAATTCAATAAGAGAATTCAGTCTTCATCTCAAGGTGTGATGTCAATCATGGTAAAGAGAAAATATCAAGGAGACTCAACAAATTCAATATGCTAGAATCGGTTATCCTTGCAGTCCTGATCATCACCTAATTAGTAGCCAGTACAAGGGTGATTCAAGGGCAGAAAATTGAAGCATATATATATCAACAAAGTCTGATACATATATAATTAGGCATCAATAATTAATGTAGGGTTTATATTGATGCAGCTCTTAAATGCCTTGAATGCATACTTGGGCTAGCAAATTTGAAGAAAAATCAGACCTTGGGAGATCTGATCATGAGCAACAACATGCATAATAAGGCAATATATCTGACCATACAAAGAATGAAGTATACCTGCACCTTGTGTGGATTTGATTACAGTGTTTAAAGTGTAGATCACAAGGTAGATCTGAGGAAATCCAAAGTTCATATCAGTGGCATATTAGACCAAATTTGAAGAAGCCTTAGGTAGGCAACTTGGCATATACAGATTAGGCCAATAGTGAAGGGAAAAATTGAATATCTCAAGGTACAGATTTTAAGTCTCTAAGGACCGATTTAGAGCTATAATCTAGGTATTATCTATCCTTGTTCTTCAATTATTTTCTTTACATACTATGCTTAGTAATTGAAAGACTTCTATAGATTGTACATTCCTTTTTGATAATCTTAAAAAATTAACAAAAAGAAGCCCCTAATCAAACATGTATGCTAAATGAAGCCTCTAATCACACAACCAATGAATAAATATAGGAATCTAAGGAAAAAATAGAAATTTAATAAAAATTCAAATACCAATAATATTTGAAAAATATTTAAAAAAATTATAAATGAATAAATATTAGATTGAATAAATAGGATGAATGATGCTATACTGATGACACCAAAAGTGATGTCAAAGGCATTGTACTCTAAGAAATGATGATTACCCATTGGCAGATTTTTCAAATTTTGATGCTGATCTAAATTAAATGCATTTAAATTTAAGTTATCTTTTAGTTGGAGGAATTCATTTAGAGCATTCGTGTGATCGACATACAAAGAACAAAATTTGCATGAGCAAAGTGTATTGAGTATTATAGAGAATTTTCACAAAAACACCATGGAAGCATTTGGGTCAACTGGTAAGAGGAAGGTTGGGAAGGGGAAAGGGTCACAATAGAAGAAACATAAGGAAAATGAGGAAGTTTTAGCAAGGAAGGTAAATCAAGATTTTATAGATCAAATGCATCTACCTGGACCATGATCCAAAAGAGGAAAGGCCACTCTACGAGACAAAGACAAGCTGGAAGAAAAATTCAGAGATGTAGGTGACATTTGGACAATGGTAAGGGGAAATGAACTTTTCTTGTTCCATTATCTCAGAACAGGGGAAAAATCACTTGTATGTCACCCATGGGAAATGAACCTAGGTAGAGTGGTAGTAGAAAATCTATTCATAAATATGAAATTGTTAAAAGTTTTGACTAATAATTATAAACCTGAGGATACATGTATATATGTTGCATATGGTAACAAGTTCATGAAAATTTATCTTGACTCTTTGACTGAATTCTTTTGTTTGGATGAGCGTTTTGGTAAGAAGTTATCATTTTTTGAGCTAGGGAATGAGTTCATAGCTTCATACAATACATATATGGAATGGAAATTTCCACTACATATAATAATCAGAGAACCTCTGACTAAAGCTGATGGTCCATCGTTTAATGTTGGCTTGTTCAAGAATTTTTTGGACATGCAATACTAGGCTAGTGGACAAGTTGGAGGAATTGAGGTTCCAAACCTGATGAGTGAAGGGCCAATGGTGCTAGCGGAAGATGTGAAGATGTATGAGCCCAGGACATTTTACTATGCTGTTGAGAATATTCATTAGTGTTTTATAAACTTCAAAATTAGTGAATAGTCATTCTTCAAACATTATTCCTTGTTGATGCACATGATTCTATTGTATGGACATCATAAAGGTATATGGTCAGAGAATTTCAGATTAAATGTGAAGAATGAAGCAAGAAATGATCAGCCAGTGCAATTATGACCCCTATTTTGGATTTTAGTTACAATGCTTCTGATTACTTGAAATTTGAGGAATTATTTGTTCAGCCACTCTTTTCTTTGTTTAATTTTTAAGTTTGTCCTTCCATTTATACTGAAATTAAGAGATTTTTGAGGACCAAAGAGTATGGGTTGGGGAATGTGGTCAACCATAACTGGGGTTATTAGTATGCATTTGAGAGGTTCACCTATTTCAGAGTGTATGGGTTTCAAGGAACCCCTTATAAAATCCAAATATCAGTACCAAATAGATTAGTATATTTAGAAATTGTTGGACAGATGAGCATTTCAAGCAGTAAGCATTTTGGAGGAACATCACATAAGTAGACTTTCCTTCTAGGTACATTGATATTTGGGGATTTTACTATTGTTTCTACCAAGGAATATAAAATTATAGAAAATAAATTAAAAGATGAATATCACACGTTCCCTCACAATGTTAGATAAAACTACAATCCCGAGGGCTACATTCATCAATGTAGAAAGAAGCAAAAACTGGGAGATTATCTGCACAAAGCTTCAGAGATTGAAGATATCTTTAGGAACATGGAAGGGGATGAAGCCCAAAGGATTATCAATGAGTATAACATGAGATTAATATAGAAAAGGTAGGAATTGGCTAGATTTTAGAAGGATATTGATGAAGCTTATGATTTGGCAGGTGAGAAAGAATTGGATGATGCTATATCTAGAAATGTTGAATTCCATGAGGAGGAGGAAGTTGAGAATGAAGAACAAGTTGTTGAGAGATTAAAATTTCACCATGATGAAAGACTGGATGAGTATAATCAATTAGTATCTGATGATAATTTCATCAAGTCAAAATAATTCAAGGCTTGTTTGTACAACTACAGAGGTACAAAGCTAAGGGAATCTATCCATAATATCACACCATATAATGAGCACGAATTAATTTACAAGCTAAGAGAAGATATAAAAAGTGAGGTAGAGAACATGACCCCTGAGAGAGGGAGGAAAATACTAATAGAGGTATGTGTTATTGATTTTCCATGTTGGGATTTGAGCGCTTCTTTTATTTTTGATAGCATGATTAGTTTAGGAAATCATAATTTCAAATTAGATATACAAGGTGTTAAAGATATATTTACTGGTTCAATATTTGTTAAGGAAGAACATACTATGTTATTATGGGCCCTCTAACTACCCCATAAAAGGCCACAAATGCTTGATGTAGACAATGCCTTACGACATATGTTGAAATTGAAGGTAGAGGAGTCTGATCATTTAATCACTTTAGGTATGGGAGTAAATCTTGTAAAACTAAATGAAGCACAAGCCAGGAGGCTTGTATTTAAAAGAGATAATTTGAAGAGTATTTACACATATTTACTCATAAAAGGAGTATCTCAAGCTTTACCTTTACCTCTAATTAAAATAATGAATGGAAGAAAAAATGTGAGAAGTTGCAGGAGGAGAATAAAAAATTAACAAAGTTGGTTAATGTTGTTAGGAGTAATGATGGTGGGTGTGTATTAAAGCACAAATTTGATAAGCTTAAGATCTATTTGAGTGCTCTCTAGGATTCCTACGGTTAGAACTAAGAGTTAGGTACTGAACATGACAATATGAGAAAAATATTTCTAGATAAAATGGCAACCATGGGTGCAGAGGAACATGGAGAGATCAAAGAATTGATACAATCTCATGATATGTTTGGAAATAAAGTGATAAAAAGTTTTAGAGGTTTTCAAGAATTGATAAAAAAGGGAGTACCTTCATGGATCGATGATAATTCATAGGTAATACATAAAGATACATGGGTTAGAAACTACCATGGATTACTTGATGTTTCTTTACAAGTTACCCAAAATGACAACATCAAACTAACGAATTATAATAAATAGATGGACAAGCTCATAGAGATGGAGATCCACATTAAAGATGTGATTGATGATAGTGGTATTATGGAATCTTAACAATACAAAGAATACACTAATAGATGCAAATAAATTTTGGGGAATTAAGCCCCTCGCTCCACAAATCTTGTTTTAAGTTAATTACTTTTTAAGAACTTTTATGTTTTTATATTTAAGACTCTTACTTAAGTTAATGAAGAGTTTCATCTCTTCAATTTTGTAACCAATTCAGTATCTATAAGAATATGACCTGAATTTAGATATAAGAGATATAGTTAATAGAAATACAATTCTCTCTATTTTTCTAGAAATATATCCTCTATATAACAACACTATATTTGGTGGTGATTTTTTTTTAAATGCAATTTCAAGACTCAGTTGTTCTTCATAACCTCAATGATATTATTTTGTCTCTTATCTTTGTTTGAGTTCTCTAAATTAATTGATAGTTCAATTGATTCAATATTTTAGTTAGATTCTAGACTAAAGTAGATCCCCTCTTATTTCATCCCTTCCTCATGACATGTCACCACCTCTTCCACAACCTTTGTCCATGTTGATTGAGGATTCCATTCCAAATTAAAACCCTTTCTTAAACATTATAGATCTATCTTCCTCTATAGAGATAGTGAATACATGTAAATATTAAGTGTGTCACATCTTAATGCTCTCTCTTAGTTACAACAAATCTTTCTCAAGAAAAGAAAATTCACCTAGATAGTTATTCATGAATTTGATACAATGACCAATCTAATCAATAAAAAAACCTAATAATACCAAGCTTGCATCAAGAATAACAATTAATCCATCATCTAGGAACATGTGTGTCAAAGTGGATCAATCTATATCAGCAAATAATATGGATGAGCTAAGTGGCTCTAATTTTGAAGATTTTGGACCTTCATTACGACACAGATTGATGCTACAATTTCTTTGACAATTCAAATGTCTCAAGTAGACAAGATTTTCAATGGATCTACTTTGATAACATATAGACACAAATAGGAGATTGGTTTGATCATCCTTCACCTATGCATATACACCCTTCACCTGTGCATATAAGAGTTGATCAGAGAAGGTATATGCACAGGCGAAAAACATGCAGATTTGACCAAGCACTACTAGGAGCTTGACCCTGTAAAAAATGGACTTGTGATGATTTTCACAATAGTAAATTTGTTGCAGGGTAAGCTCCCAGTAGTTCTTAGGAAAATCTACAAGTTCATCACATGTGCATATATCTTCTCTAATTTAGCCATATATACAAGTGAAGGTTGTATATGTTGTGTGTGGGAGAAAAATCACTTGAGAAAGTTAATCAAGGTATGATGCCCCTCTCATAAACAGACCTACAATATCTCTAAAACTAATTGCTTATCCATCATCAAAAAGTCAAGAGGACAAAATAGATATTGGCCTGAAGAAGAGGTATATAGATTCTTAGAACCAGGAAAGAGATGTACAAATGAATCTAGTCAGAGATAAAAACTAAGGATATTCTATTGTATATTAGTAAGATATGCGTTCAGTTTATTTCAAATTTAGACAAGTAGCTCAAAATTTATTAAAAATGGTACACATGTGTCACTAGTAACTATGAAAACATTGGTAATAAATTTAAAGTAAATATGTTAATGTGTATGTGTATATATGTGCACATTTATTCTAAAGAGGAGACATTTCATCATGAAACACATAAGACTTGAATGCCAAAGGGTAGAAATACATCAAGATATTAAAGGATAGTGATTTTCATGCATGAAAAATAGTGCTAGTGTTTGACAAATAGATGGAATTCTAAGGAGAAGGGAAAGACATAAAACACCCAAGTAACATCTAATATCAGTAAACAATAACTAAGTATCCATTAATCCATTGAATGAATAAATTGTAAAGAGAAATAATGGTTGCACACTAGTCTTAAATTGTGACAACTAAATTAAAAGGAAAAATAGTTATCATTAGAAGAAATCAATTTGGGATATGAAGGAAGATGGCCCAATGTGTTGAACATACATATGGAACAATGTATCCAAAATATTACTATTAATATTTTTAGAAGTACAGAGCATGGGCTCAAATAAAGGAATTTATTTTCAAAGTCAAGGTAATATTACATCGTTTATTCAAACTATCATTATGTCCCAATAAAAATTAAGGTACATAGTTTCCAATGATAATTGTATTTCTAAACCATAATAATTTAGAATTTATGTATGTTTATCATCAATTCAAACAAGTCTGAATTTCTAGAAAGAACAAAATACACTTTGGCCAATTTATTTTATGGGCAAGACTTTGGCTAATATTTCTTATCGACAAGACTTTGGCTAATATCCTTAGACAAATAAATCGCTAAGAGATACACTGACGCAAGCCCTACCGATGTGATACATACTTTTGAGGTAATTCAAGATGAGAAAACCAATCCCAAGGATACACTGATGGCTTATTGGGAAAAGGGACATCAGGATAGGTTCTATTATCAGAACAACTAGATTTTGATTTGATCGATACCCAATGGTGTCTGTCAATATTAGTCATCCTGAAAACCTTGTGTGTGTAATACTATCGGCATAGCATACATGGGTGATGTAGTGCAAAATGAGATTGACTGATACTCGATGAGGAAAGTGATGAAAACTATGTTGATAAGCATGAAATATGAAAAGAGATAGACCTTAGCGCTCCCATTGGTTGTATATAGTTGTAACCTATAGCGCTAAATATTTCAAATTTTGAGCAAGAGATAAAGGGAAATAAAATTAATGTGATGGGATCCTTCACACAAGGCATGCCATTTATTTTGAATTTCCTAAGATTGAAATAAATTTTCCTTATTGATTTCATTAATTGCATAATTAAAATCATATGAGCTAGGTGACTGAGCAAGAAGTGTGTGCAAAAATGGAGGCATCCAGTTCGACAGGAAAGAGGAAACCAGCCAAAAGCTCTGAGGTTGCTATTAAAAAATAGAAGAATGAAGCTAAAGATGTACCAAGGAGGATGAATCCTACATGATAGATCAGATGAATGCTCCTAGTCCAAAATCATGGAGATCGAAACAAAATAAGACAAAACAAGAGAAATTGGAAGATAACTGTGGGAGAGTGAAAGATATCTGGACTAAGGTGTGTGGTTTTGAATTGTTCCTTTATCATTACTTTAGGATAAATAAGAAAGGGCCAGTCAACAACCCATAGATGATGAATCTTGGTAGGTTGGTTGTGCCAAATGTATTTATTAATATGAAATTACTTGAAGTACTGGTTAGAAACTATAATGCAAACAAAAGATGTATCAAATATCCTAAGGGTGATATTTTATTAGAATTTTCTATTGAGTCTGTATCAGAAGTATTTGATTTAGATTACAGCTACAATAAGTTGTTGAAATTAGTATATTTAAGAGATGAATTCAAAAGGATGGATACAATTTACATGGGATGGAAATTGGCTATGCAAAAAATTGAGATAGGTGCCTTAAATAAGGAAGATGTTCCACCTTTTAAATTAGATTTGTTTAGGTCTTATCTTCAGTATACCTATATGTCTAGTGGGAAAGTTTCAAGAATAGAAGTTACAGTTTCCATGAGCATAGGACCCATGGTATTAGCAACAGATATACAAATGGATGAACCTAAGCCCTTTGATTATGAAACATTCATTGCAGAGAGGTTACATGAGGGTTTCATTGAGTTAAGGGATAATGACACACCCACATTTAAGTATTATTCCTTGTTGATGCAAATGATATTGTTTTATGGATTCAAGAGAGGACTTTGGCCTGAGGAATTGAGATTAAACATGATTAATAGAGATGGAGAGAAGAAACCACTACAATTATGGACTTCTACATGGGATTCAAGATACATCCAGTCACATTATGTTAAGTTTGAAGAGTTGATTGTGAAACCCTTATATTAACTATTTAATATTCCTTCTGATATGGCATTTTCAGATAAGATTAAACCCTTTCTTAGGCCCAAATAGTTTGACCCAGATAATAAAATTTAGTACAATTGGAGGGATTTGTTTGTGTGCAATAATTTTTCATTTTTTAGAATATATAGTTTTGAAGGTACTCCTTATATGATTCCACAAATTATTCTTGATAGAAATGCCTATCTTGAGATCATGAGGTAATTAAATGTTTCTAATGCAGAACACTTTCGTAATTTGCATAAGCAAACCTTTTTACTAGGCACTTTATCATTTGGAGATTTCACTATTGTTTATACCAAGGAATACTCTTTTATTGACAAGATGTTAATTGAAGAATATAACATATATGAACATGCTACAAGGAAGAACTATGACCCATAGGGGTATATCCATGAGGGTAAAAAGAAGAAAATATTGAGGGATTATCCTCATGTTCCTTTTGAAATTGAAGATGTATTTAGAAATTTGGAAGAATCTGATGCCCAGCTATTGATAGAAGATTATAAAAAAAGGTTGAATGATAAAAGAAAATAATTAGATGAGCATAATTCACAAGAAGACATAGAAGCATCTAAAGAAGAAGATGATATAGACCCTGAAGTTGTGTCCAAAATGGTTACTGAGGTTGAAGATGAACCAGACAAAGATGACAAGATCATAGATGATATTAACATTCATAATGATAACAGGATTGTTTCACATAATACATTTGTACCTGATGACAAGTTTATAAGGTCGAAGGAGTTAAAAATATTCTTGTATAACTTCATGGGAAAGCGATTGAGAAATTCTCACCCAAATTTGGATCCCTTAAGAGAAGCTGAAATATTGGAGAAACTTAAGAATGATGTTAAGTTTGAAGTTCAGACAATGACTCCACAAACTGGAAGGGAACTACTGGCAGAGGTTGGTATGATTCTATTTATTGGGTGGGATATGAGTGCTTCTTTCATTTTTGATAGATTTATGAGTTCAGAGAAAATAGATGTCAAATTGGATATGGCTGGTGTGAATAAAGTTTTTATGGGATCAAGGTTTGATTAAGATGAAAATTATCTATTTTTATGGGCTCTTTATCCACCAACTAAGAGGCCTAATATTATTGATTTTGACCAAGCCTTTGGTCATATGATGAAGCTTAAGGTAGGGGAAATCAATCCTATTGTTTTAGCATATATGACCATTGAATTTTCCAAATTTAACAAAGCATAGATACTTGGGCTCATGTAGGATAGGGACCATTACAAAAGCAATGTATGAGGAGTAGATAAAGAAAAGTGGGTTAGGTATCCTGACAATTACCTTAGGGGATAACATGAAATGTAATAAAAAACATGATGACTTTCTCTTATAAAATCAAAAGATGTTGAGACTGATGCAAAATGTGAGGGTAGACACTACATTTTTTATGCTTACACAAAGATTCAAAAATATGCAAAATTTATTTCAAATCCTTTGGAAGGCTTACCAGAGAAACCATGATAATGCTTTGTCTCATGAAAAAATTAAAAATAGGCTCAGTTTCAAAATGCATGAAAAGACTTTAGAAGGGGATAATAAGATGATCATTGAATAATGATGGAAGTCCTCCAAGGTGTGCTTGCACAAACTCTACCTAGGACTCTACTTGTCCTAGTCTTATTAGGATCCCAATCTCACTTCTAGGACCCCAATGGTATTTATTCTCCAAGCATAAGACTATTCTAACTCAAATCCAAGAGTTAGTCTCCTTGTTCTTAACCTTGTAGGATTTCCAATCAATAAGGTTACTTCCAATCTTCACTCTTTCTTGGATGATTCCAAGTATAGTCTCTTCATAATGACTTCCACTGCTGCAAGGGTTGTGTCTACCATGAAAATATCCCTTTGACATCTTTCCAACTTCATTGGAGTGGGTATTCAAACTCCAATCAATTGAGTCCAAGATTGATTCTCCTTTTGGTCCTATTAGGCCTAATTTCACAGTTAGCCCTATCCAGTGGGTTTTTCTGGATTCTTTCCTAAAACTCCCAAGTAACCCCAAAAAATAAATTGAGACTTGGATACTATTTTCCAAGAACTTGAATATTTTTTAGGTCTTAGGCTCGTAGGTCATCTGTACAGTGGTATCCTAAAATATAGGGCAAATAGGGCTAATTTGGTTCATAATATGCAGTCCATTGATTTCTACTTAGAAATCTATCTAGATGCATTGGAAAAGACCTAATCTCTCTGTTAGGTATCTATAGGACCTTAAGGCTTCTGAAACCACACTTGGTTTGAATCTGTCAAATACTCACTTTCACATGCACTCAAATCTCTCCCTGTCATACACCTAATCAGATACCCATTGCTCACCTAGGGCATGACTTTAAAGTTAACAAACTGGCTCTTCAAACCTCCTACTTGAGTATTTACACTATAAAGAGGTTCCCCTACAAGATTTATCTAGTCCATGGTTATTTCCATGGTCAAATTATATGGGGGATCCATGAAACCAAAAATCACTTTGTCTCCTACAACAACTATACTAGTTTCAAAATAATTTACAAAACCTATCTACTCTACTCAAAACAACTTTTTTAGTACTGAATGAAAAACTCTTAAAATTGTCTTCAAAACACATATCCAACATTGGAACAAGATATTCAATCTATTCAAACACTTCCCCACTCAAAACAAGTCGCATGTTAGAGAAAACCATAACACAGAGCTTCTATTCACTTCAAAAATTACACTTTCTCCCACCATGCCTCAGGAAATGGGATCTTCCCTACCTTAACATGTCATGCCCATGATCATAGGCCATTATGGAAACTACCCATAATTTTTCCTCGAAGGGAATCCATTTTTTCTATTTGTTGTCATGCAACATTAAAAGCTGCTAAGTAACTTTATGACAACTTTTGCAACTTCTTACATAGTTATGATTGTGGTTCTCAATTCAACCTAGAATGGTGTAGAATGAATCTAGGAACAATTTTAGGAGCTATACTATCCTCTCCCAAGCCTTAAAGTCTTTTAGACACTTTTGAACCCATTTTCCCATCTTAGGCCTAAACAAGCACTAACTTACTAGAAATCAATAAAAAAATAGATTGGATTGAGCACTAACTACTAATCCATCTAGTTACCCACTTGAAAGATGTTCTAAGGTCAAAATGAAAATCTTTTGACTTGGATAGGGTAAGTACAAGCAAAAATTGTAACAATATTGGGAGTTTTCCTAGGTTCTCATGCACCATCCTCCCCAAATGAAAAAACTTCAATCCATCCTTAGATTGAATAGTAAGTTGGAATCCACTCCAAACTTCTTGAATTTAGTCTCCTTGATCCAAATTGCCTCTGCATCTTCTTCTCCATACCACTTAACCAAGTGTTCATTATATGTTTTCTGTCTAGTCTTCATGTAGGCTCTAGAATCAAGTATCTTCTCTGCCTTCTTAGGTGGAGGAGGGGTCAAGTTTAGGTCTTCTACCTCCTTGATGACCTCTATCAAAATCTGATCTAGATTTAGTGTGGGTCCTTTGTACAATATTAGATCTACCACATTGAACACATGGGATAAACCACTATCTTTTGGTAACTCTACCTTGTATGTATTGGTGCCATATTTGGCCAAAATGATACATGGGCCAATCCTTCTCATTTGGAGCTTATGAGGCACTCCTTCTTATAATATTTCCTTGTTGAGATGGACCATTAATGATCCCCAACTTGAAATTGGACATCCCTTTTTTCCTTCATCCATCTTTCTCTTTGTCTTATCTATATTTTCAGTCAATGTTTTCCTCACTGTCTCATGTACCTCTTGCATAGAATGTGAAAACTCTTCTGCATAGCCACTTCCCTTTGCTCCATCCTTCAGATCTCTGATCTCAAATATGCCTCTAGGGTATAGGCCATAAAGTATCTCAACAGGACTCTTACTAGTAGTCCTACTCACAGTGTCATTATAGGCATATTCTGCCTGTCCAATGAGTTGGTCCTAAGCTTGACCATACTCCTTAGTTAAACGCCTTAGGAGGTTACCAAGAATCCTATTAACTACCTTATTTTTACCATCATTATGAGGATGGTATGCATATCAAAAATATAAATTGATCCCTATCTTTTGCCATAGAGTCTTCCAAAAATTACTCATGAACTTTGTATCTTTTTCTGACACTATGCTTAATGGTAACCCATGTATTTTGACTACTTCCTTGAAGAATAGGTGAGATATTTTTTTTTCATGATGGGTTGTCTTGTAGGGTACAAAGTGTGTCATCTTACTAAACCTATCCACAAAAACATAGATGCTATCCATTCCTTGTTTGGCCTTTGGCAAACCCACCACAAAATCCATGCTCAAACATTCCCATGGTCTATTAAGAATGGGAAGAGGTTGGTAAAGGCCTACATTGGAAGATGTACCTATTTCCTTTTGACACAACACAACTTTCTACATACTTCCTAATGTCCAAGTTCATCTTAGGCCAAAAGTAGAACCTCTGAACTAATTCTTGGGTCTTATTGACACCAAAATGGCCACTAAGTGCACCATTGTGTTTTTCTTGGATTAGATTCTCTCTTATAGACCCTCTAGGAACACATAATTTAATTCCCTTAAACAATAGATCACTCTACAAAGTATATTCAAAGAATAATTATGAAAATTATTCTTTTATTCTTGACATACCTTATAGATGTCTGCAAAGTCTTCATCTTCTCCATATAGGTCTTTGAAGTTGTCAATACCCATGCTCTATAGTTGTATCTCTTGAATAGTTAGGGCTCTTCTACTTAAGGCATTTTCTACCTTATTGTACAATCCCTTTTTATGTTTAATGATGAATGTGTAGGCTTGCAGATATTCCACCCACTTCTTATGTTTATGACTAAGCTTGTCTTGAGAGTTCAAGAAACTCAGTGCTTGATTTTCTGAATAAACTATAAACTCCTTTGGAAGCAAGTATTGCATACACTTCCTTAAAGCTTGGACTAGAGCATA
The DNA here is from genome assembly GCA_018584345.1 of Thuja plicata. NCBI lineage: Eukaryota > Viridiplantae > Streptophyta > Pinopsida > Cupressales > Cupressaceae > Thuja > Thuja plicata. The sequence continues at coordinate 2,485,313 of MU225068.1, forward strand.
CATCTCTATTTCATAATAAGAGTACTTCTTCTTAGCTTCAATTATCTTTTAAATATGGAAAGCCAAATGGTCTTCCCTCTTGGCTCAAGACTGCACCAATAGCCACATTGCTAGCATCACACTCGACTGTGAACAAATTCTCAAAACTTGGAAAAATCAAGATTGGCTGAGTAGAAATCTTCTTCTTCAATAAATCAAATCCATGGTTAGCTTTCTCATTCCACAAAAATTTAGTTTTCATTCCACCTTTAATAGTGTCAAGCATAGGAGCACTAATTGCACTGAATTTCTTATTGAACTTTCTAAAGTATTGAGATAAACCATGAAAAATTCTCACCTTTGTTGTAGTTCTTAGAGTAGGCTAGCTGGTGATGGCTTCCACTTTTCTTGGATCCATCTCTAGATTTCCTTTAGATAACACAAACCCTAGGTACACTAGCTCTTGCTTCATGAATTCATATTTATCCAATTTTATCATCAACTTCTCCTCGTGTAGCTTCTTGAAAACTATTTGCAGATGTTTTAGGTGTTATTATTTGGTCTTACTATAGATGAGTATATCATCTAAGTACAATACTACAAATTTTCCTATGTAGTCTTTAAGGAATTCATTCATTAGTTTCATGAATGTAGATGAGACATTGGATAACCCAAATGGCATCACAAGCCACTCATACAGACCTTATGTGGTTTTGAAGGTTGTTTTCCACTCATCCACTTCATTTATCCTAATTTGGTGATAGCCACTCTTTAGGTCAATCATGATGTAATACCTTGTTTCTCCTAGATAGTCCATTAGGTCTTCTATCCTAGGGATAGGGAGCCTATACCTTATGTTAATTTGGTTTATAGCCCTTGAATTAGTGCATAGTCTCCAAGTTCCTCCCTTTTAGGGGCTAAGATAGTGGGTACGGCACAAGGACTAATACTTTTCCCAATAATACCTTGGCTTAGGAGTTCTTTGACTTGCTTTTCTATTTCCTCATTTTGTTGAGGGGTCATCTTATAGGCTACCTTATTGGGAAGGGTAGCTCCTAGAATAAAGTCTATTTGATGACTTACAACTCTCTTAGGGGGTAGGGTTGATGGTTGTCCATCACTTACAATGCCTTCATACTTCTGCAACATCTCCTACACTTCTATTGGCAATTTATTCCTCTTGACTATCTTGTCTACACTTTCTTCTTTTGGCTTCAATACCATTGCAAATACTATTCCCACTCCTTCTTCTAAGGTTTCTAAGAACTCCTTCTCACTAACCATAATAACATTTGGGCCAGATTTTTTCATTTCTCCATCTTCTAGTAGTGATTGTATTTTAAAAGTCACGTTGTCCTTGAAAGTATATGAATTCTTTACTCCTTCATGCATGGACTATCTATCAAATTTCCATGGATTTCCTTCCAAGGAGTAGGAGATATGCATCCATGGGTAGGACATCACACAACATCTTGTCCTTATATCTCCTAATTGAAAACTCCACCCAAACTTGTTCGTTAATAAGGACATGTTGTCCTTTGTTCAACCAAGTGACTTTATATGGATTGGTGTGGGGTATTATTTTCATCTTCAACTTTCTAACTGCCTTCTCTGACACTATATTGTCAGTAGACCCTGAGTCTATGATGACTCTACAAAATTTACCCATCATCTTTCATTTCACTCTAAATAGTAATTTCCTTTGACTAGGGTCCTCTTTCACTGGCTCCTTAATTGTGTCCTCCTCATCATTAATTTCTCTCCTTCCTCTAACTCTAAGGGTACCTTAGGGTGTTTTCCTCCCCCACTAGTCTCCTCTTGAACATAGTTTACCCTTTTGTCACTTCCTTGGGAAGTAGCGACTTTCTCTGGACATCTATATGTAGGGTGTCCCGTCTGGTTGCAGTGGTAACATTTAATGTTTGCAAAGTAGTTAGCCCTACTTTGGCTACTGTTTCTTCCTCTATTGTTAGAGTTTCTTCCTCTATTTGAGCTACCTCTATTGGAGCTTCCCTCTTGTTTCTTAGTAAAATTTCTCTCTCCATGAGTCTTTGGTTCAAAACTCCTTCCAAAATATCCACCTCTCTGACCTCTATTGTCTCTCCCCTTACCTCTACCTCTGGTGGTCCTTGAATCTCATTTTTTCTTTAGCTTCTCTTCTACCTTGATTGCAATTTGGTGGAACTTCTAAATAGTATCAGGAGTCAAGAGACTCATTTCATTTTGTATGGTCTATTTGAGACCATTAAGGTATCTAGCTACCTTCAATTTCTCATCTTCTCCAACTCTAGACCTCATGCATAACCTCTAAAATTCTTTAGTATAGGAGTTTACATCTAGGTCCTTTTGTCTTAAACTTTGTCTTCTTTTATGCAATTGGATTTCATAATCCTCAGGGATATATACATATTTGATTTTTGCAACCATTTCCTTCCATGTGGCAATGGGCTTCTTTCATTCCTTCTCTCTCTCATCTTGGATAAATTTCCACCAAGTGAGTGTAGGCCCTCTTAGTCTATCCTTAGAAACTTTCACCTTCTGAGCTTCAGTTTATACCATCACACTCAAAGTGATTCTCTAGTCCTTCTATCCAATCTAAGACTATCGCAGGTTCCATCTTTCCACTAAAGATAGAAAATCCTTCTAGTTCTTTACCACTCATAGCCTTTAATGGTTTTAAGAATGGTTCTTTAGTAAGGATAGGATCAGCTTTAGGTCCTTCATCTTCTATGGAAATCTCCTTGCCTTTCCCTTCAACCTTATCATTCACTTCTTTAGTCTTTTCTTCCACTTGGTCCACTTTGTGTTCCAATTGTGTCAATCTCTCTCTAAGAATTCTATTCTCCTCTTCTTTCTCATTTACCTTCTTTTCCAACTCTACATTTTTCACCATTGTAGTCTCTCCTACTGACTCTACTGGTTGGAACATTCACCACAAGCCTGATCAAAGAGGCTCTGATACCAATCTGATGGAAGTCCTCCAAGGTGTGCTTGCATAAACTCTACCTAGGAATCTACTTGTCCTATTCTTCTTAGGATCCCAATCTCACTTCTAGGACCCCAATGGTCTTTAGTATCCAAGCCTAAGACTATCCTAACTCAACTCCAAGAGTTAGTCTCCTTGTGCTTAACCTTGTAGGATTTACAATCAATAAGGTTACTTCCAATCTTCACTCTCTTGGATGATTCCAAGTATATTCTCTTCATAATGACTTTATTAGTGCTGCAAGGGTTGTTTCAACCATGAAAAAATCCCTTTGACATCCTTCCAACTCCAATGGAGTGGGTCTTAAAACTCCAATCAATTGAGTTCAAGATTGATTCTCCTTTTGGTCCTAATAGGCCTAATTGCACAATTAGCCCTATCCAGTGGGTTTTTCTGGATTCTTTACTAAAATTACCAAGTAACCTAAAAAAATAACTTGAGACTCTGACACTCTTTTCCAAGACCTTGAATATTTTTGAGGTCTTAGGCTCCTAGGTCATTCATATAGTGGTATCCTAAAATATAGGGAAAATACAGCTAATTTTGTTCATAATATGTAGTCCACTGATTTCTACCTAGAAATATATCTAGATGGATTTGAAAAGACCTAATCTCTTTATTAGGTATTTATAGGACCTTAAGGCTTATAAAACCACACTTGGTTTGAATCTCTCAAACACTTTCTTGCACATGCACTCAAATCTCTCCCTCTCATACACCTAACCAGACACTCATTGCTCACCTAGGGCGTGGATTTAAAATTAGAAAATTGGCTCTTCAAACCTGCTACTTGAGTATTTGCACTATAAAGAGGCTCTCGTGCAATATTTATATAGGCCATGGTTACTTCCATGGTGAGATTCTATGGGGGAGCCATGAAACCAAAAATCACTTTGTCTCCTACAACAACTATACTAGTTTCAAAATAATTTACAAAACCTATCTACTCTACTCAAAACAACTTTTTCACTGAATGAAAAACTCTTAAAACTATCTTCAAAACATGGATCCAACACTGGAACAAGCTGTTCAATCCATTCAAACACTTCCTCACTCAAAACAAGTTGACTGTTACATAAAACCACAACACAGAGCTTCTATTCACTTTAAAAATTACACTTTCTCCCACCATGCCTTGGGAAATGGGATCTTCCTTGCCTTAAAATTTCATGCCCATGATTATATGCCATTATGGAAACTACTTATAATTTTTCCTTGAAGGGAATCCATTTTGTCTATTTGTTGTCATGCAACATTAAAAGTTGCTAAGCAACTTTATGATAACTTTTGCAACTTCTTGCATAGTTATTATTGTGGGTCTTAATTCGACCTAGAATGGTGTAGAATGAATCTAGGAACCATTTTAGGCACTATAATACCCTCTCCCAAGCCTTAAAGGATTTTAGACACTTTTGAACCCATTTTCCCACCTTAGGCCTAAGAAAGCACTAACTTACTAGAAAGTAATAAAAACTAGATTGGATTGAGCATTAACTACTAATCCATCTAGTTACCCACTTGCAAGACCCTCTAAGGTAAAAATGAAAAGCCACTAAATTTTCTAGGGTTACTACAAGCCAAAATTGTAACAAGATTGGGAGTTTACCTAGGTGGTCCTGCACCAAATAATTGAAAAGGGTTACTAATGAGCATGAGGCCTTTCAAGAGAAATTCATTAAAGAGATTGATAATTTCTTGAGTGTTATTAATGTAGGTCTGCCACCATTTATCAGTGATGTTAAGGAAATGAACATTTGGATCAATAAATGTGAACATCTTCTTAGTGTTGCCTTGGATGCTTCTCGATTGGATGACATTGGAATAAAGGAGACTACTACACTGATGCAGAAGCTCATGAGCATGGAGATCATGGCCAAAGATATCATCTATGATGCTGAAACATGTGTATCCTATTGATCTACAATTTTTTTTGTCTATAAGTCTCACACACTTAGTCATAAACAAGGTAGGTTGGTCGGTCATCACTATGATCGAGTCATACCACTAAGGCTGATACCAAGTAGTAGTTACTATCAAGAAAGTCAGAGGTCGTTGAGTACTCAATAGTTGTTGAGAAGAATATTTGGTGAGTTTCATAGAAGGTTAGTGCTGAGTGACAAAATATTCTTATGCTGAGAAAGATAGTATTGACCGAGCACGAGAGTTTACTTATGTGAAGTAAGACAATTTTTGTATATGTGTTTGGAATGACACAAACACCTAGGTAAACCATTTTGGCCAACTTCTATAAATCATTTAATGATCATTCACTGATATTTAATGCATTAATTATGTTTTATTTTTATGATCATGGATCTCTATGCAAGCCATGCAACCAATCAAAATTAGGGATGCCTAAGAGGAAAAAGGTGATAAATGTAGATCATTGATCTTGATCTAGATGTTTCATCACTGATCTATATATGGGATGATTCAAACCCTAATCAAACAAAGTATGGATGTAGATGTTAAGAGTAGAGACCATGTGTATATGCATGTTGTTCATATCTAAAGCATTGACTAGATAGAGTGACCGAGTAGAGAAGTGAAGAGCAGAACAAAGATATATCAGATTGAGAGATAAATTAAGATTTGGAAAGAGGATATCTATTATCAGCATTTGTAGTGCAGACCAAAGGATCAGGTACTGATACATTCTAGAAAGTGAATGAAGGTAAATTTCTTAAAAGAGTGGTCCTAACAAGTATTTATAAATCTCTTAACCTAGTGCTTTCTTAGTTGTAAGTTTGAATCCTTTAACAAGGTAGATTATATAAGTCTATAAGCTCTTAATAGGGTAGACCCCTCATAGGGTAGATCATCAGAAGTGATCAAACTTTGTAGCCCTAACAAGAACACTTTATTACCATAGTAGTGAAGATTTCTGGGTGTTATCCCCACCATAATTTTACCTTCAAGGGTTTATGGGCTACCAAATCTTTGTGTTATGTGTTCATTATGGATATGATTAGATGTTAGATCTATTACAACATTTCAATTTATGTTATGAATATGGTTGAACTAGTTTTTTTAGAAGTGTAAAATTATTATAGATCTGATTCACCCCCCTCTCAGTTATTGTTTTCCCATATTAGACTTCCAACAATTGGTATCAGAGATTTGTTCTCTTAGAAGAAGCCTACTTATTTAGAGTTAAGATCTTTGAAATGGAGGTTTATAACTTGGGAAAGGTCATTGAGAATCAAAATATTGATATCCAAATAGCATTGTAGCAACTTAAGATAGCAAGAGAAGAATTGAGGAAATCCTTAAAAGCTAGGAAAGAATTGGCAACTCAGTTGAATGACACTTCATATAAAGAAAAAGGCACTAAATTTCTAGTTGAAATTGAAGATTCCAAAGAAAGTAATGCAACAATTAAAGATCTATTGGAGAAAAAAACACACTGAAAGAACAAGTGAAAATTCTTAAGATAGAAAAAGAAACTTAATCAATAATACTACATAGGGTGATTGATCAAAAGAAGAAAGATGAGGAAGACAAGAAAATGACAAAAGAAGACAAGAGACAGATGGCTACTAGACTTGATGAAAGGACAAGTGATGTAAAGTATCTCACAAAAAATTAGTTGGATATTGTCAACCAACTATTATTTGTAAATTAAGAGATAAACATAAAGGACATTGAAATTACATACCTAAAATATGAGAACACTCAACTGAAAAATGAGCTGAGATCTGAAAGAGAAATAATTGAGAGGATAAATAAGCTGAATGAAGCCTTGAGATACTTTGAGGAACTAATGAGATCACCAAGAAGGAATAGTGACACCTCTGGACTTGGATATACTAAGCACCAATCTTCCACTGAAGAAGGAGAATCATCAAAGAGTGGAGAACTGAGAAATGAAAAGTTGAAGAACAACAAACTTACATGTTATCTTTGCGGGAAACCAGGTCACACAATAAATATTTGTCAAATAAAGGATAGTAAATCCAATCCTCAAACCAAATTTAATGGATATTGCTTTAACTATAAAAAGCATGGACATCAGGCACATGAATGTAGGTCAAAGACTAGCAATACACCTACTTCACCTAGATTCCAAGGACATAGTTATAATTGACAAAAGTTTGGTCATAGAACTCAAGACTGCAGATTCAATGAAAAATCCAAATGGACATCCAAGAAACAAGGAAATCCATTGAGGAAAGGTAACACATTCAATTGGGATTACAATATAAGAAATAGTTGTCATTATTGTGGTGAATATGGTAATATTGCCAAAAAATGTATAATGACACACTTTAGAGGTAAATCCAAGAGTTGGATGAAGGGAAGTTTGGTATGCTATAGTTGTCACAAGATCAGTCATACTGAGAGAGACCGCAAAACTAGAGCCCCAACACCTACTCTTGAGTAGATAAATAATTAGATGAATCTGACATGGAGAAAGAAAGAAGAAGCGAGTAGTAGTGGACCCAGTGAAGCCAAGATCACCCAATCCAATGGATCAGGTGATGACACTACTTCCAATTAAAGTAAAAAGGTATGTAAGGAACTATATTCTCAAATGCTATATTTTACACCAGTTCCTAACAAAAGATGTATTAAATTCCATATCTGCATAAGATAAGATGTATAAGGATATATTTGAGACAAGAACTAAGAAAAGAATTGATATGCATAGTTGATGTCAAACATCAGTATTAGCATATGCTAAGAACCCATATCAACCAAACTGATATGCTAATCGAGTCTCAGTAGTGACTGAGTCACTATTCTGACCGAGTGATGGTGTGAGATAACTGAGATATTTATTCAAGGACCAAGGATAGCTTGTATCCACCTACCACTGCACAAAGCATGTATTGAATACCTAATTTGATGGTTTGAGGGTATATAATAAATTTCATGATTAATTTTTCATTTCACACAATGATTAGAGTTTGTAGAGAACTTCTAATGTGATTCAAGAGTGACTTGAGAAAATTTTGTAAGGATTCCACCTATGTATCATCGAAAAGTATTGTGAAAGGTTAAAGACCCATTGTTGCCGAGTTACCCAAAAAAAATTCATGAACCCTCACTTTAGAAATGATAGCCAGTTCATCTTTTGGCATGAAGAGACAAGACAAGGGAATGATGAATGTTTAGATGGTCAAGAATGATGCTTGTGCACTACCGATTTATGAGTTTTTCCTGAGATTGCGATCAAGGGAGATCTTACGGGAGCCCTGTCATTGATTCCGCCTAAATTTCTTATGATTCATGATGTGAGAGCATGTTAGATGTGAAAAATAGGAGAATTTGGAGATTTTTAGTTGAGGGAAGCCTACAATAAACTATGTGAAAGTGGATCTTTGAAGTTTGATCATTAGTACTTTGCTAATAAAGGTTTTGTCCGTGCCCTAGACTTTTTGTGCGACTTCAAAGTCAAATAGATCAGGATTGTGCTAAGAAGAACACATGATATGAATCTATGGCTGTAGAATGGTTCAGTAAAGATCACAAATGATATTATCCACCGAGTTACTTGTTACCCTATTGTGCAAGGAAAACAAACTATGCATTGTCAGAAAAAGGAAGACATTGAGAAGTTCACTCTAACCAAGTGGAACAAGAGAGGAATGAAAATTTCAACGATCACAGATCCTGAAATTGACTTTGGTTTTAGAATAATTGCACACAAGTTTTACCAATTGAGAAGATTGGATAGTGTCCCATGTATTGCGGTTGATCAGGAATGGAAGATAGTGAAAAAGGTGTTGGAATAGTCCCAAAGGATAACTGAGAGGGGGGTGAATTAGTTAACAACTAGTTTAATTATTTTCTTCAATTAATTATAGAACAATATTAATTATTAACTAATTTAGATAACACAAGATAGTACACAATAATTTTGGTTACGGGAAAACCAAATAGGTTAAAAACCCAGTGGGAATTAGCACCCACAAAGAACTGTACTTGAGTATAATTATCCCTATTAGAAGATCTTGCAACCCTGTTAGGAGTTGTTCTTTACAATGCAATAAGTACAGTGACCTAGTTAAGGTTCTGACCCTATTAGGAGTCTTTTACAAGTAACCATGTTAGGGGTGAGGACTCATTGTTCAAAAGCTCACTGCTAAAATGATGAAGGCTGCAAACTTCAATAAAATAGATATGCACTATATATGATAAATGAACTATTTGATTAGACCTGTTGTCTTGATCAGTTCCAATGTATTGTATGCTTTCACTTCTTCTTCACATAGGTATTTTCTTGTTGAATGAAATGTCTTTACTGTCCCAAAACAACGGACATTCTGTTCTATACTTTTTTTGTCTCTCCTCTTATCATTCACACTTAGCATTCACCAAATGAAATACTATAAGTATCTTCCCAAAATTATGTGATCTTATTTGGCTTTAGGATTCCCTTCAATAATTCTTTAGTTGACCAAATCAAGCACGCAATCTGATTAGAACCACACAACTCAAACTGAATAGACGCGACGCTTCACATAGTCGGCTCTACCAAATTAACTCAATCATCATGATACAGTTCAAACATGTTTAGTGCCTTTAGATAATTATCATTAACTCATAACTAAACATGAATAAAAACATGCATATCCCAAAGATAGGAACAAATCAAGAAACAATGTAATTACGTTGGCTCTTCTCAGATGATCTTCAGAAACTGTAACTGCCAAAACTAATTAACATAACTCCACTAAAACTACATATCTGACTCTATGTGAATGGACATAGAAACTAAAACATGTCTATACCATGGAAATAAACATGCAAGGATCCAAAAAATCTATACTGATAATTGCATATAGAACAACGATGTATAGATATGTTGTCATCAATGACAAACATACAATCAACAATTTGCACAAAAGAAAATCTCTAACAATCTCCCCCTTTGATATTGATGGCAACATATGATATGAAAAACACCATCAACACAAAGTATCCTCCTCTTTTTAAAATCTTCTCAATATCCTCATCAAGGGTTCCCCTTCACTACTATTGCTCTTCTGACTGTGTTTTTATTTTCATGACTATATACTCCCCCTTACTAATACTCCCCTTTGAGATCAATAGAAAAGGGTGCAAAACACAAATAAGCACAGGTACTACTCCAGAAGTAGAGTAGTCAACCATTCATTAGTCACCAAGGGCTGATGTTCTTTACCATAAATTCTAATCAGACTTAGGAAAGGGAATTACTCCCAGCTTCTCCCTAAGATACTCAAAAGTATCTTTTGATAAAGGCTTTGTAAACATATCTGCTAACTATTCTTTAGTGCTCACATACTCCAACTTTACTTCTCTGTCAGCAAATTTTGGTCTTAGAAAGTGATATTTGATCTCAATGTGTTTTGTCTTTGTGTGCATCACAGGGTTGTTTGACATATTGATAGTGCTAGTGTTATCACAGTGAATAACAATAGGATAATCAATTTGAATACCAAATTCTTTAATCATGTATTTGATCCAAACCATTGTTGAACAATTCAGCACTACTGCAACATACTCAACTTATGATGTCAACTGAGAGATATAGTTTTGCTTCTTGCTTGTCCAAGTAACCAACCTATCTCCAAGAAATACTGCTCCTCCTGAGGTACTATTCTTGTCAACAACACAACCTACCCAATTTGCATATGTATACACATGAAGTTGTATATTTTCTGAGTTAGGATACCATAAACCATAGTCTAAAGTCCACTTTAAGTATTTGAATATTGTTTTTATTGCCATTAGGTGATTTTGTTTAGGTTCAGCTGCAAATCTTCCAAAAATGCCAACTACATTGGAAATATCTGGTCTAGATTGAGTAAGATATATGAGTTTTCCAATCATAGACTTGTATAGTGTCTTGTCAACTGTTGTGGAATCATCATCTTTAGAAAGCTTTCTTCCTGTTATCATGGGGTTGCTTACTGGTTTGAAATCTTCCATTTTGAAATTCTTCAATATCTCCTTCACATACTTAGACTCATTTATAAATATGCCTTTGTCTGTTTGTTTTACATTAAATCCCAAAAAATATTTGATAGGTCCAATCATGCTCATTTCAAACTCACTTTGCATCTCTTTGGCAAATTCTGCACTAAGCTTGTCATTACCTCCAAAGATAATGTCATCAACAAAAATAGCAACAAGTAGTAATCCTTCATCTATCTCTCTTATGAATAAGTTACAATTCGCTGCTCCTTTTTTGAATCCTATCTTTGTTAAGTAACCATCAAGTCTCTCATACCATTCTCTTGGGGCCTGTTTAAGTCCATAAAGTGCTTTCTTTAGTCTACATACCATGTCTGGTTTGTCTGATAGATTAAACCCTTCAAGATGTTCTATGTAAACTTCTTCCTTCAAGTCACCATTTAGAAAAGATGACTTGACATCCATTTGATATACTTTAAAGTTCTTGAATGTTGTATAGGCCAGAAACAACTTGATAGCTTCCAGTTTGCTCACAGGGGAAAATATATCAGTGTAGTCTATTCCTTCTCTCTGCGCATATCCTTTACATACCAGTCTTGCTTTGTTTCTTACCATTGTACCTTATTCATTCATCTTATTCTTGAATATCCACTTTGTTCCAATCACATTCTTGTCATGAGGTGTAGGGACTAGTTCCCATGTATCATTCTTGATTATCTGATCCAATTCTTCTTGCATATCACTTTTCCAATCTGAATCATTGTAGGCATCTTCAATACTTAAGGGTTCAATCTGAGAAAGTAAGCATACCTCTTCATCAACAGTTTGACCTTTTGCTTTGGATATTCTCAAGAATTTAACACTCTGATCTCCAATGATGTCTTCCTTAGAGTGGTATTTGGATGTGTATTTTGAGTTTTTAGGAGTGACACTCTCATTTGTAATTTGTGATTCTTCTTGACTTGTGTTTGATTGTTACATGAAACATCAATATAGTCAAAAATTTCTTCAATAAATGTGTCCTTACTGATAGGTTTGGGTTCATCTTCAATCATGGGAGCACATTCATAATATCTTTCTTGAATAATAAACTTCTCATCAATCTTTACATGAGTACTTTCAATGATCTTCTTCAATCTTAGATTAAAACATCTATAGGCTTTGATTTTAGTATAGTAACCAAGAAAAATACTTTCATTGCTTCTAGCATCAAACTTGCCAATACTATCATCTCTCTTGATGTAGCACTTTCTTCCAAAGATTCTAAAGTATTTTATAGTAGGTACATTACCAAACCAAAGTTCATAAGGTGTCTTGTCTGTGCCTGGCCTTAACTGGATTCTATTGATAGTATAGACTGTTGTATGGACCACATCTCTCCAATAGGTATGAGAGACCTTTCCTTCAATCATGATAGTGCACGTTGTGTCAAGTATTATCCTATTCCTTCTTTATGCAATCCCATTCTGCTAAGTGGTTCTAGGTGCACTTAACTGTCTTTTGATTCCATGTTCTTCACAGTAGTCATAAATCTAGTCAGAGGTGAATTATCCTCCTCTATCTAACCTTAGACATTTTATCTTTAATCCAGATTCATTTTCAACCTTAGCTTTGAATACTTTGAACTTCTCAAAAGCTTCAGATTTTTCTTTTAAGAATGCAACCCACATCATCCTTGAGAAATCATCAATAAACAAAATAAAATACCTTTCTCCATAGTATGATCTTCTTTGAGTAGGTCCACATAGGTCTGTATGTATCAGATCTAATTTGTTCTGTGTAGAGTTCTATTTACTCTTGAATGAGGTCCTCACATGCTTCCCCATCACACATTCCCTGCACATAGTATCAACTGGTCTTGCAATACTTGGAAGGTCTCTTACTGCCTTTACATTACTTATCTTTACTATGTTGTCAAAATTGATATGACAAAGTCTCTTGTGCCATAGCCAACTGTCATCCACTTTCACAACAAAATAACTAACTTCAGAGTTAAGCTGAAAGACATTACCTTTGGTCTTTGAGCCTGATGCAATCATATCTCCTTGTTTGTTGTTAATGATGCACTTGTTGTCTTTGAATTCCAACTGATATCCTTTGTCAAGAAATTGTCCAACACATAGAAGGTTGTGATGTAAACCATCAACATAAAGAACATCATCTATTTTGTTCTTTCCATATAACATAATAGAACCTCTACCTATGATAGGTTTGGGAGTGTTATCTCCAAATCTAACCATGTCACCTTTGTACTTATCTATATGTGCAAATATGTCTTAGTCACCTGTCATGTGATGTGAACACCTGTTGTCTATGATCTAGTCTATTATGATGTCTGCTTTGGAAACTAATGCTAACTCTTGTGCTTCTTTTTCATCTTCAATGTCCATCACCTAAAGTATTTTCTCAATGTCTTTAATGGCAACAAATCCTATTTTATCTTCTATTGAATCATCATTAGTTACACCATATTCAGCATGATAGCATCCCTTAGTGTATTTGGGCTTGTAATCTGATCTGAACTTCTTGACTCTTGTAGGACACTTGGATGCAAAGTGGCCAACTTTGTTGCATGAAAAAAATTTGAATGGTAGTTGTCCTTCATATTTCCCTTTACCTTTTC
>MU225068.1:2498855-2536856 GCA_018584345.1 Thuja plicata
TGTAATCTGATCTGAACTTCTTGACTCTTGTAGGACACTTGGATGCAAAGTGGCCAACTTTGTTGCATGAAAAAAATTTGAATGGTAGTTGTCCTTCATATTTCCCTTTACCTTTTCTTTCCTTCTTGGAAATCATAGTAATGATTTCTTCGAGTTCAGTTTCAACTTCTTCCTTCTCATTAGAGATGCTTAAAGATTTCTTACCATGGACTGAGGCTTTGAAAGTTGTTTCCATTTTTTATTTTGTCTTCAATCTTGATATCTCAAATGCAGATATTTTTCTGGTCAAGGTTTCTCTTTTGAAGTCCTTTGATAATTTCATGGTTTCATCCAAGATGTTAATCTTTCTTTCATAACCTGTTTTCAATGTGGTCATTAGTTTGTCCATTTTATCATCCTCTAAAATTTCTCCACCATTGTTCTTGATGCCTGATACTGCCTCGTTAATCCTTTGATTCTAAGCTCTGATGTTTTCTTCAGGTAGCATCTCTAAATTATTGTATCTTTTCTTCCATGTCTTTCTGCGTGCATTCTTTTCTTGGATGTCTCCTTCAAACATATCTTCTAAGTATTTCCAAATTGAATATGTTTTTTTGCCTTCTTGATCTCAGAAAATTCACTGTCAGATAGGGAACTGATTAGGGCCTCCTTGGCAATTGCATTTTGAGTGAATACTTCTTCTTTTTTAATTGTAGAGTCTTCTTTTGCAAGGTCTTTCAAGGTGGGAACATCAATTTCCTAAGTGGCAATCTCATAGATCTCAAATCCAATGCACTGAAGATGTGTTATCATTTTTTTCTTCTAGTCAAGATAGTTCTCTCCATCAAACTTAGGACTCTCTTTCTTGAAGTATGCCATTCGATCTACCTTAAGCTGTTAGGCTTTCTCTCCAAGGCACTTGGCTCTGATACCAATTTTTAGAATAGCCCCAAAGGAAAACTGAGATGGGGAGGGTGAATTAGTTATCAGCTATTTTAATTATTTTCTTCAATTAATTACAGAGAAACATTAATCATTAACACATTCAGATAACACAAGATAGTACACAACAATTTTGGTTACAGGGAAACCAAATAGGTAAAAATCTCGGTGGGAATTAGCACCCACAAAGAAGTGTACTTGAGTATAATTATCCCTATAAGAAGATCTTGCAACCCTATTAGGAGTTGTTCTTTACAATGCAATAAGTACAGTGACCTGGTTAAGGGTCTGACCATGTTAGGAGTCTTTTACAAGTAACCTGTTAGGGGTGAGGACTCATTGTCCAAAATCTCATTGCTAAAATGATGAAGGTTGCAACCTTCAGTAAAAAAGATATGCACTATATATGATAAATGAACTATTTGAGTAGACCTTCTATCTTGATCAGTTCCAGTGTATTGTATGATTTCACTTCTTCTTCACATAGATCTTTTCTTGATGAATGAAATGTCTTTACTGTCCCAAAACAACAGACATTCTTTTTTGTACTTTTTTTGTCTCTCCTCTTATCATTCACACTTAGCATTCACCAAATTAACTACTATAAGTAACTTCCCCAAAATATGTGATCTTAGTCGGCTTTAGGAGTCCCTTCAATACTTCTTTATTTGGCCAAATCAAGCACGCAATCTGATTAGAACCCTGCAACTCAAACTGAATAGACACGATGCTTCACATAGTCAGCTCTACCAAACTGACTCAGTCATCATGATACTATTGAAACAGGTTTAGCTCCTTTAGATAATTATCATTAACTCATAACTAAACATGAATACAAACACGCATATCTAGAAGATAGGCACAACTCAAGAAACAATGTAATTACGTAGGCTCTTCTTAGATAATCTTCAAAAACTATAACTGCCAAAACTGATTAACATAACTCCATTGAAACTATATATCTGACTTTGCTTGAATTCACATAGCAACCAGAACATGTTTATACCATGGAAATAAACACACAAGGCTCCAAAACATCTGTACTGGTAATTTCATATAGAACACCACTGTGTATATATATATATATATATATTGTCATCAATGACAAACATACAATCAACAATTTGCACAGAAGCAAATCTCCAACAAAAGGATCATACTTATGATCTTTCCGAGCTATAGATGACTCAACTTGCTGAGAACCTATCAAAAATTGGGAAGGTAGATAACTCTATGTGTAAGTTTGGATCCTTACTAGTTTTTATGTTTTTCTATGTTCAGAACACTTTTCTTAGAATAGGAGATGTAGTATGGAGTTAGGACCGACCTATAACAATACATATTAGTGAGATCACATAACAGTTAGGAGAGAATTTTGACACTATCATGGGTAATTACTTTGTTGATTTTAAGAAAAATATGAGATTAAGGAGTAGAATCCATGTATCACTAGTAGAGAAGCATTATGATGAATTTTTCTTTTTGGTTGATACTAATAACACTTATGTAAAATTTGCATTACTGAGCATAGCATGGATAAGGCCATTACCTTATGAAGTAAACATAGATGAGATATCTGCAAAAATCACAACTCTATTAGTAGATGAAGTTGATATAAAGGATAAGAAATTTGGAAATTATGATGAAGCAAAATCAAAGATAACCAAAAATTTGAAGGATGAAACAATGAAAAGGAAGAGAAAGAAAATAGTAAAAAATATTGAGAAGATGTTAGGAGAAGAAGAAGAGGAAGATGCACCAGTATAGATCACACAAGGTCAAGGTGAGGACCAATCTAGTGACTCTGAGGAAAGTGAAGAAGAAGATGTGGAAGTGAACAAGAAGGGTAAGAAATTGATGGTTTCCAAGCCAAACAAGAAGAGGAGTTTACAGTAGAATCTACTCATCCTGCTACATCTAGACCGAGAACAAGGGCATCTAAAATTACTATATATACTGAGCCACCAAAGAAAAACTTAGTAAAAAATACTAAAGGGGAGAGTTCAGGGAAAAGGAAATAAGTTCAAATTGAAGCTGAGCTGAGCCACCCTAAGAGTAAGCCAAGAAGGAAATACATTATGGGAAAAGATGAAGAAGATGAATAATTGATGGAAACAAAGGACGTCGACAAATTCAAAGTTTCTACACATAAACATCCTACCAATCTTGATGAGATTTGTCACAACATCAGGAGTTCAACAAGTTTTTCTAGATTCGAGTTTATTAAATTTGAAAAGTTAAGTTAAATTGATAAGGAAAAGATAGAAGAAGCAATGATGGATATGTTAGTTTCATATAAGATGGCACCATTAGAGATTGGAAATCTAGTCCCTGATGAACTAGAAAATAAGATTGATGAGAGATGACAACATGCCATTATGAAAGAAAGGCAGATCGGAGAAGGAGCATTAGCTCAAATTATGCCTGAGTTGACAAAGAAGTAGAAAGAAAAATTCATTGACTAATATAGGAATAGATTTTTTCCTAAATTGAGAGCTTATTCTATACTGAAGAATAATGTTGAAATAGTTGTAAAATAGAGCCAAAGGATATGGAATATTATCTTTGGACTGATAGTGGACAAGAAAAAAGATGAAGGCACATCAAAACAAGTTGATCTTGACAATAAAGAAGATATTGATGAGCCTGATAATGCTGAGGATGAAATGAAGGATAAGGTTGAGGATGAAGAGATTGAGGATTTAACAATTGATGAGGTTACACAAGGTTTGAATGCCGAGGAGGAGGGTAAAAAAAAGTCACAATTCCATATTCGCCTACTAAGGAAAACCTTGAAGTCAATGAAGAAGGAGATAAGAGAAAATAAGATCAAGCAGATAAGTCTACATGAAAATCACATGAAGGAGACACAAAGGAGACTAAGACTCTTGAGACTAAGGAGAAATAGGAACCTAAGGAGAAAGAGGCCATTCAAGCATTAGTACAGCTACCTAATGTCACACCTCTTGTACACACTAAGATCAAGAGTGATGAAACACTTGAATAAGAGATAATTATTACTGGGAAGGAGTTAGTTCCAATCAACAACAATACCAGTATATTGAAAGACGAACATAGACCGAGTAGAAGCTCACTAGAGACCAAAAAGAAGAAGTCACATAAGAATAAAAAGGAAAATTCTCTAAGCACTGAAGTGACACTTGATGAAGGTATAGTGATTCTAAAATGGGATACTGATAACTTATCTTATGAGAAAATGCTAATCTTCTATAATTTATTGAACAGAAAGAGAAATCAAGAGGAATTGAAAAGGGAACATCAATAGAAGCAGGTACTACATGAGATTAAAGATATCTTTGTGATGCATTTTAGTTTTAAGATCTAAATGAGAAGGCACCTATATTAGAACAATTGGTTCATATTGTTCAAAAGGTGAACAATGATGATATAGATGCAAAAGAGAAACTCATGCAACCATCTAAGATAAAGTTTGAGACCAAAGTACTTGAGAAAGTTGCAGAAAAGATTACTGGGAAGCAAGTTGCACTTTCTGATCTGGTAAGAAACCTAGAAAAATTTATAGAAAATGTACTTTGTGATAGAAAATTCTTTAAAAAGGAGAATCAACAACTTATTAAAAGGCTACAATTATATTTGAAGTCAACAGGACACTCACTGAGCATGGACTCAAGTTTAAGCTCTATTTATTTTAACAGGTTGACACATGCCCAAGGGAGACTAGCCGAGCTCATGGATAATGATGGAAGAATAAGGGAGAAATTAATTTTGATTCAAACTATGTTGATACCTCATTTTGAGGTCATGCAAAAATAGGTGAATGAAGCAAAGGAGCTAGCACATAAAGATCCACCTCTGAATATTGCAGAGAGTTTGATTGATCTAGCTGCCAAGCTAGAAATCAAAATATAGGTTTTGGAATCTGTCAGAACAAGTTGGGATAATGCATTGGCGATGATCCTATAGATTCATAAGCCATTTTTGGACAAGTATGCTCTCACCCCTACAACCCCAGCAAACAAGAGTGACAAAAACAAGGGGGAAATGTAATGAGATACAATCAAGGGGAAATAAAGGAGAAATAAGTATACAATATAATATTTTTTAAATTATGTGCATATGTTGTATATGTAGTGAAGTCTTTATGAAGACCGAGTCAGAATCCTAGGGGGAGTTCTAAATTTGTTTTGAGTACTATTTTTGTGAAGGACTAAAGCGTCATGACAAAGTTTTTTTTCCACTAATGTCAAAGGGGGAGATTGTTGATCTCCAAGTTTTGTTGTCTATTAGTGTCACACACTTAGTCATAAAGAAGGAAGGTTGGTCACCACTACAACCGAGTCATACCACTAAGGCCGAGATCAAGCAGTAGTTACTGTTGAGCAAGTCAGAGGTCACCAAGTACTCAATAGTTTTTGAGCAGAATGATTTCTGAGTTGTATAGAAGGTTAGTGTCGAGTGACAACATATGCTTATGCTGAGGGAGACAATATTGACTGAGAACTAGAATTTACTTATGCCGAGTAAGATAGTTTTTGTATATGTGTTTGAAATGGCATAAACACCTAGGTAAACCATTTTGGCCTACTTGTATGAATCATTTAATGATCATTCACTAATATTTAATGCATTAATTACACTTTATTTTATGATCATGGATCCGAATGCAATCCATGCAACCAGTCAAATTTAGGGATGCCTAAGTGAAAAAAGGTGATGAATCTAGATCGTTGATCTTGGTCTGGATGTTTCATCATTGATCTATATATGGGATACTCAAACCCTAATCAAATAGAGTGTGGATGTAGATGTGAAGAGAAGAGATTAGGTGTATATGCATGTTGTGCATATCTGAAGCATTGACCAAAAAGAGTGACCAAGAAGAGAAGTGAAGAGAAGAAAAGATATATATCAGATTGAGATATCAGTTAAGAGTTGGAAAGAGGAGATCTATTATCTTAATTTTTAGTGCAGATTGAAGGATCAGGTATTGATACATTCTAGCAAGTGAATCCAGGTATATCTCTTAACAGATTCGTCCTAATAGGGCTTTGTTAATATCTTAACCGAGTGCTTACTTAGTTGTAAGTTTAAATCCTTTAACAAGGTAGATTCTATAAGTCTATAAGTGTACGCCTCCTAATCATGATTCATGATTCCCAAGCTTTCCAAAGGTGGGTGTTAGTACCACCGATTGGTAATGATATAAACCAAATATAACAAAGCTACCAATAATAAATAACTTGAAACATAACCAATAAAATGTACAAGCAAAGAAAGGAAAACAAATCAATGCAAACCCCAAAGTGCTTGAAGCTTCTATTGTCTCCCTCTACTCCTTTAGAAACATTATTTTTGATGCTCAGTATTGGTGTAGGCAGCATCTATGACTTGAAAAGTGTCAAGAATTTGATACTTGAAATGTGTGTGTGATCGCAAGATGGCTTGAATGTTAGAACCAATCTGACATAGTAATGCTGCACGAAAGATTGAAATCATGGATCCTTCAAATGGTTATGAAGGGTTTATTATATAGGAATTGAGGATGAAATGAATGGTTGAGATCAATCCCAAAGATAGGGAGATGAATGGTTGAGATCAAAGAGAACTAGAGAAGCCATTAGTAAACTCCACCTCTTCAATTGGTATAGAGGAGATAGAGTTTGGTTGATTGAAGAGCTAATTGTGAGTTACCTTTTAGAACTGAAGAGGTGGGTGGAGTTAACCATGTGAACTGGAGAGATGGGTGGAGTGACCCATGTGATCTGATTGGAGTTATCTCTTTGAAGATAAATGAATATTTAATTCATTTATTTAATTAATGTTTTCAACATGTGAGATAATTGAATTATTTCTTATTTAGAATTGTTTTATTTGATGAAATTAAATTAATTTAATTGTAAATAATTTAATCAAAGGAATTTAATTAGTAAATTTAAATATTTCAATTTAAACTATAGGAAATTGAATTTAATTAATTAATTAATGGTAATTAATCAATTAAGGTTAATTAATTAACTAAAATTAATTATTTAATTAATTTTGAGAATTTGATTAGATGATTGAAGAAATGAATTTAGATAAAAATAGATGATTAATTAACGATTAAAAAACCATTAATTAATAGATGAAAATTAGTGTTTTTAATGTCAAGTCACAAGTCTGTCCATTTTAGGGTGTCTACATTTGCCCCTCTTTGATGCAATGTGACTTGTCACAGTGTGTCAAAGATTCTCTGATTTTGATCTTGCCCCAACTTGCCCCGGTGATAGTAGGTGTATTTATGTATGCCTCCTAATCGTGATTCGTGGTTCCCAAGCTTTTCGAAGGTGGGGGTTAGTAGTATCAATTGGTAATGATATAAACCAAATATAACAAAGATACCAATAACGAATAACTTGAAATGTAACCAATAAAATATACAAGCAAAGAAAGGAAAAAAAATGAATGCAAACCCCAAAGTGCTTGAAGCTTCTATTGTCTCTCTTTACTCCTTTCGAAACGCTATTTTTGATGCTCAGTATTGGTGTGGGCAGCGTCTATGACTTGAGAAACATTGAGAATTTGATACTTGAAATGTGTGTGTGATCACAAGATGGCTTGAATGCTAGAACCAATCTAACATAGTAATGGTGCACAAAAGCTTGAAATCCTAGATCCTTCAAATGGTTATGAAGGGTTTATTATATAGGAATTGAGGATGAAATAAACGGTTGAGATCAATCCCAGAGATAGGGAGATGAACGGTTGAGATCAAAGGGAATTGGAGAATCCATCATTAAACTCCACCTCTTCAATTGGTAAAGAGGAGATAGAGTTTGGTTGACTGAAGAGATAATTGTGAGTTACCTTTTAGAACTGAAGAGGTTGGTGGAGTTACCCATGTGAACTAGAGAGATGGGTGGAGTAACCCATGTGATATGATTAGAGTTATCTCTTTGAAGATAAATGAATATTTAATTCATTTATTTAATTAATGTTTTCAACATGTGAGATAATTGAATTCTTTTTTATTTAGAATTGCTTTATTTGATGAAATTAAATTAATTTAATTGGAATAATTTAATTAGTAAGTTTAAATATTTCAATTTAAACTATAGGAAATTGAATTTAATTAATTAATTAATAGTAATTAATCAATTAAGGTTAATTAATTAAATACAATTAATTATTTAATTAATTTTGAGAATTTGATTAGATGATTTAAGAAATGAATTTAGAAGAAAATAGATGATTAATTAACGATGAAAAACCCATTAATTAATAGATGAAAATTAGTGTTTTTAATGTCAAGTCGCAAGTCTGTCCATTTTAGGGTGTCTACATTTGCCCCTCTTTGATACAATGTGACTTGTCACAGTGTGTCAAAGATTCTCTAATTTTGATCTTTCCCTAGCTTGCCCCAGCGATAGTAGGTGTATTTATGCCCCCTCAACAAATTAAGCATAGAAAATGCGTCAGATGAGCATTAATTTGTTGAAAATGTGAATCACTATATGATTACGATGAATGAATTCCTATGTTAGTTATGATGTTATTGATGATGGATGCATTGATTATATGATCTACTATGCTCATATTTTGGATTTTTCTAATGCAATAAATGAATGCAATCTTTTATTCAAAAATATCTGAGTAATGCATGTGTTAGTAAGAAGAAAGTTAGTTTGGAATGAGCTCTCTGAGATTTTATTTGATAGATATGGAATGATAAAAAGGAGTTTTGATTTTTTGATAGATATGAATTGATAGAAAGGATGAGTGTCCCAAGTCGCTACCCCTATTTCCAATATTTGTCATCATTGCATCTTTTTTATTTTTTGAAATTCTGAAGAGCGTCCAATGCATCTAGATCACATACCATCTGGATACTGCCATGACCTCTTGATAACCAGGAGGAGTAGAGAGATTAAATAGAAAGAGAACTTAGTGCACCCAAATATTGACCATCTAGGCTCAGCTATGTTCCCTATTTGAAAAGAAAGAGAGCCAAAAGCACCCATATATTGACCATCTGGATACCACTTTGTTCCCTAAATGATCTAAACAAAAGAAAAAAAATAAAATCAAGATAGAACTCCAATGTACCCACAGTCCATCTAGATAGCACATATGAGCTCTTGATTTTGTAAAGAAAAGACCAAAGCAAACAAGATAGAACTCCAACGCACCCAGAGTCCATCTGGATAACATCATGAGCTCTTGATTGCAAAAAATAAAAGACCATAGAAACCAAGATAGAACTCCAACACACCCAGAGTCCATCTAAATAGTACCATGAGCTCTTGATTCTATAGGAAAATAAACAAGCATATAATAGAGATGGAATGTCCAATTATTTCCTAGGGTTAGTCTCAGATCATGGAACTGCGTGGCTACCAGATGAGTGACAGTGCCTACCGCATTTATCCTAAATCATCATGGCCTCGGAATCAAAGTGAACATTCAGCAAATAGCAATCAAAGAAAATAAGTCATGATCCATCATAGCTACTCTCCTCACTTGTAGGGTCCTGGAGTAGTGTAAGAACATAACCATGAAATATAGACTGACATCTGACCGACTAACTGTCCTGGTCAACATTTTTTATTATTCCTTGATTCAGTGTGATTCTCTTGATTGGCTCAACTATTTTGATAGGCTTGATTGGCTTGATTGCTTGAGTGTGTTTGGTTTTAGTTAATAGATGACTCATATAAGACTAACCTATCTAGTTTTGAGTGTATCCATCACTGTGTAAGATGATTGACATGATTGATTGATTAATTGTGATCATTTTGGTAGCTGATCAAGCTGTGTCAGATGGGCCCAATGCAGAGTCGCAAAGCCGATGATTGTGAAAATTGATAGATTGGCTTGGTCGCCCATTTGCTTGCTGATAGAGTTGATAGATTGATAAAGCTGTGTCATATGGGCCCAATGCTAATTCACAAAGCTCATGATTGTGACATTGAATGACTAGGCTTGATTGCCCCATGCTGTCTTGATAACTGAGTTGGTTTTATTGCTTGGGATTTTGCAATTTGTTGATTGTTTTTGATGAAGATTGATTTTTTCAGGACATTTTGTTCTTTTTAGGATTTTTTTATAAGTTTTCCAAAATTTTAGGGATTTTTTCAGGACATTTTAGACTCATCCCATTGTCTAGTGGACCAGTACTAACCAAGAATAAGTGTTTGGTGCTAAGAGGGGATTGTTCTTCTTGATACAGCTTGGGTATTCATTCTTGCATGCGTAGTTTTGCTCAAGCTTTTTGATCTTGGATTTCATTGACGGTGAAGCTAGATTTGAACACTTGGCGACTATTTGCTAAGTTTTCACCAAGGCACCTACTCAATAGTGCCTATTGTTAGGTTTTCATTGAGAGAGTGATTTTTTTTTCTTTACTTTTCTTTACTTATCTTTTTTTCTTTTTTTTTTGTTGTCACCAAGGCGCCTGATTGCCAAGTTTTCACCAAGATAACATTTTGTATTTTTTTATTTTTTTGGTATTTTTTTAATATGTAGATAGGTGCCTTAACCATTAAAACCTCAAGTGTAGAACATCTTGAGGTGCATGTTGTTTATGTATCCAGGGAGTTGATCTCCTTCTAGTGTTTCCAGCTAGTATGCCCCACTCTGGGTAGAGTTGACAATGACATATGGTCCTAGCTAGTTAGGCTTGAACTTACCTAGTTTCACTCTTTCTACTTTGTTCTTTTGATTTTCCATGAGGACAAGGTCTCCTACCTCAAATGTTTGGGGTCTCACCTTCTTGTGATAGTTCCTTCTAAGGAAATTTTGATAGCCTTGTAAGTGGTTGAATGCATGTTGTCTTATTTCGTCTAGTAGTTCAAATTCAATGAGCCTTGCTACTTTGTATTCCTCATCTGAAACCAGGTTCTTTAATGATATCCTCAGGGATGGGATTTCTACTTTGAGGGGTAGGAAAACCTCTGATCCATAGACTAGGGAGAAAGGAGTGGCTCTTATAGGTGTCCTCACACTAGTTTAGTATGCCCATAATGCGAGACTAAGCTATAAATTCCAGTCTCACCTAGATTCATTAACTATTTTCTTCAAGATTTTTAGAATTGTTTTGTTTTTTTCTTTAGCCTGGTCATTCCCTTGAGGATAATAGAATGAAGAGAACCCTTGTTTTATATGGAATTGTTCACATAGCTCTTCAACATATTTATTTTGGAAAGGTGTACCATGATCTGTCAAGATGGTTTGAGGAATCCCGTATCGACAAATGATGTGGTTGAGGATGAACATTGATATCTGATTTTGAATTATGTGAGTGAGGGGAATTGGTTCTACCCACTTGGTGAAGTATTGTGTTGCTTCTATGATGTATTTGTGTCCATTTGCTAGAGGTGTAATTTTTCCAACTAGGTCAAATCCCCACATAGGAAATGGCAATGGTGAAGTGATAGGATTTAATTCTTGTGCTGGTGCATGGATGAGGTATCCATGTATTTAACACTTCCTACACCTTGGTACATAGTTTTTTGCATTTGTCTCTATTGTGGGATAGTAGTATCCCATTCAGATGATCTTCTTAGCTAAGTTATTGCCACCTCCATGGTTTCCACAAATTCCTTCATGTACCTCATATATAGCTCTTTGAGATTTCATGGAAGTGAGACATTGTAGTAGAATTCCATCTATACTTCGTCAATATAGAGTAGTTGAGAGGATGGTATACCTAGAGGCTTGACGAATGGGGGAATTTTTCTGCTTTCTAGACAAGTTGGGAGGAAAGATGCTAGTTTGGAGGTAATCATAGACATCACTGTACCATGGGGTTTTAGGACCAACAAGGACGCATGTTGATTCTATGTGTGGTGCTTGGTGTGATGGTATCAGGACTTTCTCCACTAGAACCTGGAATTGTGTTTCATTATCTGGCATATGGATCAGTGATGCTATGATAACCATCTTGTCTACCACTTTATTTTGAGCTCGTGGTATTTGCTCGAAGAAGATGTATTGGAACTTAGTGCACAAAATTTCCATCTATGCTCTGTATGGTATTAACTTCTCATCTTTTGTCATATAATCATTGTTGACTTGGTTAATGACCAATTGTGAATCTTTGTAGACTTTAAGGTTCTTGATTCTCCATTGAATTATTGTCTTTAATCTGATGACCAGTGCTTTGTATTCTTCTATGTTGTTGGTGCAGGGGAAGTTGAGCCTAAAATATTTTGGAATTGTATCATTGGTTGGAGTGATAAGCACTATTCCTACCCCGGCACCATGGTTCGTGCATGACCCATCAAATTATAATTTCCATACCTCAATTGTTGGTTGTAATGTCATAATAGATTCATTGAGAAAGTCAGAAATGATAGGCTGATGGTCCTGAATAGGTGCCTCTGCTAATTGATCCACAATCACTTTCCCTTTGATGGATTTTCTATCTACATATTCAATGTCTAACTCGCTTAAGATCATTACCCACTTTGCAAGTCATCCTATGAGTGCTACTTTTCTTAGGAGATATTTTAAAGGATCAATATGTGATATCAACTTTGTTTGGTGACTCAACATGTAATGCCTCAGCTTGTGGGAAGTGAAGACAACTGCAAGACATGATTTTTCAATTGGCGTATAGTTGAGCTCATATCCGACCATTGTTCTAATTAGATAGTAGATGGATCTCTCCTTACCCGTGTCATCATGTTGTGCCAAAAGGATGCCTAATGATGATTATATTGCTGAGATATATAGAAGCAATGGTATACCTTGGAATAGTGGCACCAATATAGGAGAATTGACTAGATAATCCTTGAATATTTGGAATTCCTATTCGCATTGCTCTGTCCATATAAATTTGATGTCTTTGTGTAGTAGACGTTGGAACGGGTGGCACTTGTCTACTAGCTGAGCTATGAAGTGTCTGATTGATTGTAGCCTTCCTTGTAAATCCCCTGAGCTGCCTTAGGTTGGTCGGTGGAGGCATGTCTATATTGCTTTGACTTTTTCTAGGTCTACTTCAATGCCTCTATGTGATACTATGAACCCTAGTAGCTTACCTGTCGTGACCCTGAATGCACATTTCTTTGGGTTTAAATGGACTTTGTATTCCTGCATTTTGTCAAAGATTGGTCCCAATACTTGTAGATGATCCTTATGAAGCATTAACTTAGCTATTATGTCGTTAATGTAGTCTTCCATCATCTTGTGAAAGATATTTTATGTTGGTCTTATGGAGGGATCCTTATCTGATTATACCCTAAAAATCCATCCATGAGGGATAGCATTTGATGGCCAGCATTTAGGTCTACTATCATATCAATATTTGGAAAGTCATCCTTGGGACAAGCTATGTTTAGATCCTTAAGTCTGTACAAATCTATATCTGAACACTATACTTTGTAACTGGTACCAGATTAGATATCTAGTCTATGTATGGAATGGGTCTTATGAATTTAGCATCCAGGAGCTTCTTCAATTCTACCTTTACTAACAATGCAACATGGGGATGCATCTTTCTAAGCTTATGTTTGACTAGTTTGGCGTTGGGTAGGAACGAGAGATGATGCAGCACAATTTTTGGATCTAATCCTGGCATATCTAAGTAGGACCATGTGAAGTTGATCATCCTTTCCTTGAAGAAACTGATGAACTATTATCTCTCCTCCGAGGTGAGTGATTTTTCCAAGTATATGTTCATTGGGTTCTTGTCATCTCCCCAGTTGACTTCCTCTGTGTCTTCTACTAATAACACTAACTTTTCCTCTATTAAGGGGAGGAGTTCCTTCTTTCTATATTCTAGCACCCCAGTGAGGTTTTCACTAGAAGGTACATCTTTTTTTAGCTTTTTATCATTTTTTGTGTCAGTAAGCGCCTTTCAGTTTTCACTTAATAACAATTCTTTTTTATTTTTAAATTTGTTTTGCCGAATGGAAAGAGGGGCTTCCTCCCCAAAGTATGATGATCTGTCAAGGTCAATGGATAAGCCTTCTTTATGATCTCCTGATGGAATTCCCTCTCTAAGTCCAATGAAGTCTGCAATATCCTCATCATTCTTGAAGACATCCATATCAGGTGGTCATTGTTGATCCCACTCTATTAGCTCTAGGTGTACAAGACAAATATTTTCATGGTAGGTTGACTCTAGTTGATTGAAAGGGACTACAGATATGGTTCCTACAAAGCTAGACTATGATGTGGATGCACCACCTGAGGAATGATAAATGACATGTTTATCTATGCAGGGTTGGTCATCAATGGATAGTTGGTCAAACAAGTCATCAAAATATATGGTAGTGGCTGATCGAGGGGAATAGTCTAAGATCGACGGTTTGGAGTCGTGAAGGGATCTCCACTTGTACTTGTGGGAGTTAGTTTTGATGGAATGCTCATTAGATGTCTCACTTCCTCCATTATCATCGATGGCTATGTTGAGGTTTATTCAGGTTTGAGAGGTTCCCACTTCGGTGGGCAACAACTGTTGTAGTATGTTTCTTGTCAAGACATGTTCTGAGTTTTCCCCCTAGTGCAGGTCTGCTATTTGTTCTTGATCAACTTGGATGTCTTGGATTATAGGGCTGGTTCTTTGTTTCCCATAGCCTAACCCTCTCTTATTTCTTTGGGTTGGTGGGAGAGACAATTCCATTAATCCTTATTGTCTTTCCCGCAGATCGGTTGTACCATCATACTCAAATCTTTGTAGCATTGTATAACCGTTTCTATAGTTTGATATGGGTAAGGGTTTTTGAAGTGTCTCTTGTGGATCCTAGTACAACCATGTATTGATATGTTTTTCAAAAGGGTTTTCTTTTGCAATGTCTCCCCATCTGACAAAGGTTGTGGGTGGAAATCTGAATAGAACAGGCTCTGGAGTTTCTATTATAACAACAGGTTGTGGCATGCCATGAGTTCTTGGGCTCTGAGGCATGTTCTTGATGGTGAAAGCTTCCTCATAGTTGTATTCACTACAACCCTTTTCAGTAATGGATATCTTTCCTTCTTTTCATGTGATATCCTTAGGATTTGAATCTGAAGGGGATGGGATGCTTGCATCTTGGTTTGAGGGTACCTAGTTATCAGTGTTGATTTGGACTACATTACAGTATTTGAAAGGATTGGGATCTCCCTCTATGATTATTTCTTCTCCTTGGTGTGGGAACTTGTTGCATTAATGGTATGTCAAAGCTACGACTTGCATTTTATGTATATAGGGTCTCCCTAGTAACGTGTTGTATCCCAACTCAAGATCTAGAATTTGGAAGGGGGTGTTCTTGACAACTAGACCAATCTGTATAGGTAGAATGATAATACCTTTAGAGGATCTTTCCTCTTTGTCATAAGCTCTAATATTTATCCTCATTGTAACATCAATGTTGGATTTTGAATAGCCTAGTTTCTTGATTAACTTTAGAGTACAGATGTTTAATCCAGCCCCACCATCAACAAGGACTCTGCGGATAGTGCTTTTGTGGACCTAGACAAGCAAGTGAAAAGGATCATTATGTAGGGGTTTATGCAGTGGTACATCATGATCTATGAATGTTGCATGTTTATTAGAAGCTATATGGTTAACCATCATTTGGAAACTTTTGGGTGTTATGTCCCTTGGGAAAGCTACGTTCTGAAGGGCTTGGTCAAGTGCCAGTTTATGCTGTGAAGATATGCGCAATAGGTCAAACATGGAGATCTGGTAGGTGTGCACTTTAGTTGATGCACTAGGCTTGTCTGTGGATCTAGGTTCATTTGAGAGTCAGTTTTAAGACAACTCTGGCGTGACACGTGGTTATGGCACATTTGTTTCCTTGGTCTCTGATAGTGATTGTAACCACATGGCTATCTCAAGGATTGAGGCAATTGATAATGTTATCACTATTGGCATATGTATAGTTGACCTATTTTGTTTGTCCACCAGAACCAGAGGCTTTCCCTTTGTTGTGATCATGAAATTTATCATTGAATATTGTGTGATCAGTTGTTCCTTTGGTTTGGGTATTTATTACATCAATGACCCCTGTGTCAATCAAATCTTGGATAGTGTGTTTCAATCGATGACAGTTAGGTGTTTTGTGTCCTTTCACTCGGTGAAACTCGCAGAAGTCATTGTCATTGTACCACCTTGGTTTCTTTGCACCATGTTCAAATTCCCTAGTTTCTGAGAGATTGATAGTGTTGGATTGTATCAGTTTTTGCAAAGATGATTCTATCGGCTCTCCTAATGGTGTGAAATCTCACTGCTGGAATTGAAACAGTGGTTTGTGTTGAGTCTGTTGCTAACCGTTTGACACAGCAGCTGCTTGGACAGTAGGAGGTTGGTTTTGAGTGTATTCTTGCAGGGTGGGCACCACGGGTTGTTGGTTGGCCATAGGTGCACCTTGTAGTGACACTTTGGGTTGTGTGTAGTTGAATATCTTCACATCAATGACACCATCGTTGGTGACATTTTTGTTTTTTTTCCACCACTTAGATTTGTCCATTACAGTTTTGTTTGTGTTTGTTTGGGTTGGATCTGAAAGGATTCCTTGTTTGAGTAATTTATTCTCACAATGAACTCCTCATTCGATGAGCTGTGTGAAGTTTGGAGCTAACTACAATTCTATTGTGAATGACATGTATGGTATCAGATTGTCAATGAACATGACTATTAGGTCATGTTCAGGTACATCATATGCTATTTGGTTTTTAGTATTCCTCCATCTCTGTAGGAACACAAAAGACTCTCCATCCTTCTGTTTGATATCGCAAAGATCCTTGATACTAACCTTGCGCTTGATGTTATGATGGAAGTGAGTGATGAACTTTTTAGCCAATTCACCCCAAGACTGAATGTTATGTGGTAAATGTGAGAACCATTCCATTACTAGTCTAGCTAAGCTTTGTGGGAATAGTTGTATTAAATATGTCTCATCATAGGAAACTTTGATGCAACTAGAAAAAAATCTTGGATATGTTCAATAGGGTTGGTATTGCCCCTATATTTGTCAAACTTTGGTACCAAGAAGTGAGTTGGGAATGGAGACATTTAAAGAGAGTGATCAAAGGGGTATGGGTATAAATCCTCTACGGTGTAGGATTTTGTGTGCCCCTAATTTTGCATATCCATCATTTGAGTTTGACAGATTTTCATTTGTTGGATCAACATGTCTGTTTGATACTGAGGCTGATGTGTGGCATTGCACCTTTGTGTTGTAGTAGGTATGAGGCTATGCCCATGTGTCCCTTGAGGGGGAAGATAGGACCTCATCCTTGGGACTTGATATTGATTTCCCACCACATGACTCTTAAATGGGGGCACGTGAGTGGCCCAAGGTGGATTTTGATGTGTCTGCTATGGTGGTTGGGTTTATTGAATCTGGGGTTGATATTGCTGGGGTTAGATTTGGGGTAACTAAAGTTGGGGTTGATATTGCTGGGGTTTGATTTGTGGAAACTGAAGCTGGGGTTGCTATTGCTGGGGTTAGATTTGTGGAAAGTGAAGCTGGGGTTGGATTTGTGGCAACTGAAGCTGGCATTGTTTCTACTAGACTTGGGCAAGAATAGGTGTAACCTTGGGTGGGAATTGACTGAAATTCAGACCTAAAAAGATGGATCCCTATGGGAACGATGTGTTGACCCCAAGGCTAGTAGGAATTGACTGTAGTAGCGGCATAGTTTCAGAAAAGTTTTTTTTGTTGGGGGGATGGAAGGCATAGCATGAGAGCTTGATTGTCCAGGCCATGTGACTGAAGGTGGAGGCATACTAGTGACCATGGGTACACTTAGTTGTGAGCTTGTCATGCTTTGAGTGGAATATGTGCTTTCTTAGTTTGTGCAATTGGTTTGATTGGGTATCGTCTGTGCCAATGTTGGTATTGTTAAAGGTGGGAAAATTTGTGAAACCACTAGTAGTATTTGAGAGGGCTGAGTAGTGCTTGGACCTAGGAGAGGGTTTTTGGGCCATATGGTTGACACACTGAATTTAGCGGGGAGTTTGACTCCCTTATTTATCAGTATGGCTAAGAGACGTTTGGGGTTCCTGTCTATAATAACGTAAACTACATGTGTGGAATAGGAATCTTTCTCTATGTCTCCAAGCTCCTCTTTTGTGACATTTTGGAAAAAAGCTGACCCACGGGGTTGTTCAATGAACAAAGCATAACTGGTATTTATGAAAAGATTGTCCTCTTGCTCTATCTCCCAAGCAGGGAATCTATTGATATATGACTCATCAGATTGTGTTCTAGCCTTCAACCTTGTGTAAGGCCCTCTATGAGGTCTTTGAGACATAGTGTGGTCTAGATTTTGTGACTAAAACAAGTGATATAGAGCAAACAAAAATGATAACCTTTCTAAGGAAGTTTGAGTTATGTTTTGGACAAGGGTAATTCTAAGGACACATGTTGATTTATCTTGATCTCAAAGTTTTGATGATGTAAAGATAAGAATTGTCGACATTTTCCTAGGACAAATTCACTTGATAAAGATAATGATGATGTTTGATATGATGAGATCAAGATATTTCAAGTCTGAACTTGTGAGGCCTCACCGACACCCATCATACCTCAGCTGATACACTTATTTTGATACATTGATATAATTTTTGATTATCCTAACAGAGACTTGAGATATTATGTTTATGATGATGATCATATTGTATAGATTACATTCTAATATGGATTAGACCTAGAACATGTGGTTGATTTTGATTATACATGTTTAGATAGGTGAATTGATGAGAAGATCGGATCATTATTAGAATTGATTATTTCATGGATGTTATGTCATGATGATTATGGAATTATTATGTTTTAAACATTTCTATATAAAAATTGTAATTAGGAATTTAATTCTGCTTATTGATTAATGTTTCTAAGTGTGAATTGAATATGTATATTTCATGTGATTTTATTATCTTGGACTACTGATGCTCAACTTTAGTTTGCAGAAAAGAGAATCATGGAATCAGTCAGAGAATTAGTAACCAACCATATGTGCAAGCTGTAAAGCCAAGGTTGAACCTAATGAAGAGGTTCAAACCTCATTGTTAAGTGATTTTATTTGTCACCGGTAAATTGTATGTATGTATTATGTGTTTTCATTATGTAATTAGTGACATTTCAATGTTGTATTATGTAATTTTACAGTGTCACTTGACACTCATTATGTGTTTATGTAAAGACATGTCTACTAAGGTTGGTAATGAAAGCCTAAGCCTAACTGATTCATTAGGAACCTAATTAAACCCCTTGTTGGAGATACTTGCAAAGTTCTACCAATTTGATCATTTAGATTTAATTCTTTTCTGGCCACTTCTTGAGGCCAAAAAGAGGTCCTAAGGGTCAAATTTAGCAAGATCTAAGTACCTTAGTGATAGGAGTATGAGTTAGGAATGTTTTTAACACATCTAGAATCCCCTAGTGGCCTTGGTGACCTATTTTATGACCCATTTTCCACATGCTACGAAAATGGAGTAAGTCTTGACCTTTTACCCAAGCCCACACTCCTTTACAATCTGAAATTTATGATAGGGGACAAGGAAAAGCCAAAGGAATTTAGGGTCAAGTCTGAATTTAATGTTGGTGGGTGGGTAGAAGTTGGAGGTCTTTTTAGAGACCCTTGGTAGAGCTAGTGGGTGTTCACCCACTCTCTACTTTTAGAGACATTAGGGTTTGGATGGAAGAAGCATAAGGGATTGGGCTCTTCTCAAAATTAATTTGCCATAACACATTGTGAAGGTTGGTCTTCATTACCATGAAAGTGCTTTGTTTTGTTTTAAATAGATTTGTATGATTATTTTCATTATCTTGCATATGTGAAATGTATTTGTATTGTTGTTATGTAAGGGAATGGGATTTTGGGTTTGAATTCTTGTTTATGGTTTTATCTTTGTTTTGAATATGGGAGTTTTGTGAAGGGTGTGATGGCATTACTCACCCTTGGATAGGGAAGAAGTTTCCATGTATGGTGGAAGGGGTTAGTTGGATTCCATGATAGTGTAGAGTCTATTCTCATGGAGAGAAGAGGGGAAAAAAAATGCAAGGTGTATGGGCCCTTGCATTCTATAGTATTTGATCCTAATTTTGGGGGAGATAAGGAGAAGATTGGATGAAAGGATGTATGTGGTTTTAGCCTTGAAGAGGCATGTTATTTGTATGTATTATTTTGGCATTCTCCTACATGAAAATCCACCTTCACCCCTTCTTATGGGTTCATGGTGAATCCATTTGTGCAAGCCTTGGGAGGGTGTTCTTTGTTTTTGTATTCATGTATGTGGATGTGTGATTGTCCCTGTTGGTTACCGATTCTCCTAGCTCAGGGGTGGTCTCCTTGAGACCTAGGATGGGAGGTGAGCTTCCCATAATTATCCTCATGTATTTTTAGGTTTTAAAGTCAAGATGATTGTGGAAAAGCTTGTGAGAAATCTCTATTTTGGTGTAGTTGTGTGAGAACAACTTTAATGTTGCATGGTTACTCCTTTTGTATTGAGAATCATTTCTTGTTGAGTGTTGTAATGTTCCCATTGAAAGCTTTATCAAATAAGATGTGAAGAGCTCTTATTCATTATGTAATAGCTTCATTAAGGGAGAAACATTGTATGCTTTTCATTGATTGTATAGAGCTTCCATCTTGAAGATGTGTAGTTGTATTTTGAAAGAATACCATAATGTAAATGAAAAATATTTAGTTTCATGCCTATTGTATTCTATCCTTTAGAATAATGAATTTAATCTTTCATGGTAGAATGATATCCAATATTGAGAAGAAAGGCAATGTAATAGTTTTTCATAGCATATGAAATCTTGTGGATTTATGAATCTTGTAATCTCTATAATGTATTTGATTGTGAATTTTCAAGTTAAAAACACTCCTTTCTTCCTTTGGAAATCTATATTCTATTTTAATAGGTTCAACACTCTACCTTAAAATCTTCATTGCAACCTCAATTCTTGAGAAGGAAAGATAAACTTGATAACAATAGTAAATCAAACAAGTTAGTATATTAATATAAAAATCAACTAATACTTATATTCAATTTATAGTTCACTTAGTGTATTGCACTAATAAAATAAATCAAATGCATACAATTAACCGCTCCAATAAGAAAACTAAGAAATCAATATGATAGAAGCTAAAACTAAATAATATCAATGACACTTCCCAGATTTTTAGAGCAAAAATGCTCTCTGAAATTTGTATGGGAAGGGAAATAATTCTCTTTGCCATAGAGAATATTTCCTTCCCAAGATGATCTTCCTAATTAGAGTTAGTATACTAACTCCCTAACATAACCTTGTTGTTAATTATTAATTTCTAAATTAATAAAATATTTCATAACATAACTTGAAAAACACTTCCCTTCCCATAAATGGGCGCAGGTATGTAGTGGCAGAGGTCACATTAAATAAACCAAAAAAAAAAAGTGATAAAGGGGTAAAACATCCCCATTGGGTTTTGCACCCACAAGTCATGTACCCACTTCTCTTAAATACTTGTCCTTGCATTTCCTTGCCATTCAAATTCCCTTGCATGGGATTGAGGCAAGATAGTTGGTGGGCCCCAAACCTTGTCCTTTAAACTTGCACTCCTTCACTTAGGAATTTGACCCCCTATGCAGCCTTGAATTATGTGTCTTGCCACCTCTCCCACTTGGCACGTGGGCCAAGGGGGAAGGGAGGGGTGATGGGCTAGGGGATAAGTAGGTTTATAGGTTAGTAAGTTATGTTAGTTTAAGATTGTTTAAAGATTTTAATTGGTATTCTAGTGTATAGTTAGTTCTTAATTTAATTTTAATATGATAAATTGAAATATGTTGCTCATGTGTTCAAAAAGGGTTAGAGGTTAATTTAATTTTCTATTAGGGGATTAATGGACTATGGTTGCATGTATTTTTTTAAAAGCGAGAATTTAATTAAAATTGATATTAGTAGGTTAGGAATTAGATTAGATTTTGATTATTAGATTTTAATTAGTAGTTTTTTTTGTATAGTGAGTTTGTTATTAAATTTTAATTATGATAAATGGTAAATGTTTCATGTATGTTTTTTTTTTTAAAGGGAGTAGAATTTAATTAGTCTTTATATTAGTAGATATTTTAATATATATGTTTAAGTGGGTCCAAGGATAGTTAAGAAATGTTATACATATTAATTCTTGTAATTAATTTAGTTCTCTTTTATTTATTTAACTAATGTGTGTGAAATAGTTATATCGGGATTGTTTATAGATGTTATGTAGATAAGGTTAATTAACTGACTTTCAAATGTTTTAGGGTTGAAATGGTTTTTGTTTAGTAAACTTGATTGACTGAGGATCATGTCTAAAGGTTACTTTAAATGTCATAAGTAGCTAAGGTTGAAAGGGAATTGGTACTAGATTTAAATGGATAAATTTGTAATCTAGATTAAGAATTAAAGTAATTGCTAGGTCAACCTAATTCAACACATGTTCTTAATAATTAAATTACCATCATGATACTGCACGTGGTCAAACATAAAACCATAGTTAATTCATCCTGACCCAAGAGTTCATGTAACTCGTGTATCAAGTTGATGCTCCAACTGTGCATCTGTATGTGACGTGACCTTAATTCAATCTATGAATATACCTTGCAACTCGAAGACTAACTTCACCATGTTATCACCTTTCCACACTCATCCATTCTTAGTTGTATGTACTTGAGCAAGGAACAAATAAAAAATTCTATGTGTTTTTCTGTAGTTTTGGGCATGACATTTTGGTATCAGAGCCATGTTTCGACACTAGGAACCTAACTCATTATGTTTCAACTCATTAAACTTAAATTATTGTGTAGGATTCCTGTCATCACATGAGCTAGCTGATAGGTAGAGATCGTAGAGCTACAAATGTTTGGGTAGAATAGGAGGATCCACCACCTCCACCACCTCCACCACCTTAGAACCCTAACCAAGATATTTTGGATGTTCTCCAAAATTTGATTGGGGTAATTCAGTAGAGACTACCACCCATAGTTTAGCAGTAGATTCCTAAAAGGGAAGAACATATTTTAGAATATAATAGAGCAATTAACATAGAGAGAAGTAGGAGTCCCCCACCTAGGTCTATTGAGGTTCATGGTGATCATGAGGGTGAGTCAATTTATCGGGTTGTAATACCATGCGAGCATGAGATACGTGCTAGAGAGAGACTCCCTAGAGATGTTGGAGATGAGATCTGAGAGTTATTACGACTCCAACAACCCTTGATTTTGGGATCCACTGACAGGTCAGTAGAAAAGGCCTAGTTATAGAGTTTACAGTGGTGTTTTAGATTGTGCCCTTATGAGAGTAATCTAAAGGCATGACTTATAGTCCATCTCCTACGAGAGAAGGCCTCCACTTGGTGGGAGCAGGAGGTGTCCACAGGTCGAGTGAGTATTGACACACTCACTTGGGAGTCTTTTGTGGCTCACTTCTAAGAGAGATATCTCTCTGAGCATTTTAGACAGAGACAAATAGAGGAGTTCCATGATCTCCAACAGAGAGGTCTCACAATGGCCTAGTATGAGAGTCAATTTCTCGAGCTCCTTCCATATGTTGATTACATGAAGAATGAGAAACTATGTATCCACCATTTCATTATGGGACTTAATATGTCTCTTCTGGGCACAATACACCTAGCCTTTCCTACCACATTCAGAGAGATAGTTGAGATGACACTTGTAGCTGAGGACATCCATACTAGATAGGAGTCTCGAGATCGGTCTCAGCACTGAAACCCCTCTTCCTAGCAATCAAGATAGCATAGAACCCCTTGGAAGGGGAACCAGAATCACTCAGTATGATCCTTTAAGGGTCAATAGTCTCAGCATCAAAGATCTCAGTAGGATTCTAGATAGAGGCATTCACAGGGTTATTAGTGCTCTAAGCCCAAATAGTGGCGGTCTCAGGGCCCTAAATAGGATTAGAGGACACAGACCTCTCAGACATAGCCAACTAGGACTCAGTAGTCCTCAAGGGGTAGTTACAGTGGTTCCAGTAGGACCGGAGGATCACAACAGCCTAGGACACAGGGAGTACAAATTCAGACTCGAGGGCCATGTTACACTTGTGGTGGTATGGGTCATATAGTGAGAGAGTGCCCACAAGGAA
The DNA here is from genome assembly GCA_018584345.1 of Thuja plicata. Classification (NCBI taxonomy): domain Eukaryota; kingdom Viridiplantae; phylum Streptophyta; class Pinopsida; order Cupressales; family Cupressaceae; genus Thuja; species Thuja plicata. Next base: position 2,522,804 of record MU225068.1, read on the forward strand.
AGTTAGTCAGTGGTTAGAGAGGGGCTACCTCAGAGCCTACAGTTGGAGATATGGGTAGATCCCATAGAGTTTTTTTAGCAGTTGATAACCGCCAGGCCGAACACCAGGCCATGGTCATAGAGGCCACAGGTATGATTCAGGGTATCAGTGTTTCTATCTTGTTTGATTCAGGAGCTACAGACTCCTTTATATCTCCCTATGTAGTGTAGTATTGTATGCTAGTGGTAGTTAGATAGGATGTTGGTTGGGAAGTCGAGTTAGCTTCAGGAGCTAGAGTGTCTATTAGTTCCTTAGTTTGCAGTTATCAGATTCAGATTGGAGACTTAATCACGATGACTAATCTTTGCATTACCCCTCTAGGTTCTTATGATGTAGTCCTTAGCATGGATTGGCTATATTCTCATAGTTCCAAGATGGATTTTTTTCAGAAGAGGGTTGAGTGTGTTGATGATCACGATACTTCTATGGTGATATTTGGGGTAGAAAGACCCATATCCCTTCACATTATTTCTGCTATGCAGCTTAGGCGGTGCGTTCAAAAGGGATGTCAGTTATTTTCCATCACCATTAGTGATAGAGAGGAGGATTCAAAGGAGGAGCCTTCACTTGAGGATTATCCTATTCTTCAAGAGTTTGTAGATGTATTTCCTACCGAGCTACCTGGTATGCCTCCACCTAGGGAAGTTGATTTTCACATAGACCTTGTACTAGGAGCCGAGCTTGTATCTAGAGCACCTTACAGGATGACCACACATGAGCTCAATGAGCTCAAGATTCAGTTAGAAGAGCTCTTGGAGAAAGGGCATATCCGACCTAGTGTATCACCTTGGGGTGCACCAGTGATTTTTGTGAAGAAGAAGGATGGATCACTTAGATTGTGCATTGATTATCGACAGTTGAATAAAGTAACAATTAAGAACTGATACTCACTCCCTAGGATTGATGATTTTTTTGATCAGTTGTAGGGTGCCTGAGTGTTCTCAAAGATAGATCTAAAGTCAGGGTACCATCAGTTATGGATTGTGGAAAGTGATATCCACAAGACTACTTTTTGCATGAGGTATGGTCACTACGAGTTCATAGTAGTGCCATTTGGCCTCACAAATTCTCCATCTATGTTCATGAGCCTCATGAATGGAGTATTTCATACATTCTTGGATAAATTTGTGGTAGTTTTCCTTGATGACATTCTAATATATTCTCACAATGAGGAGGAGCATGAGGAGCATCTGAGACAGGTTCTACAGCATTTGAGAGAGAATCAGTTATATGGCAGCTTGTCTAAGTGTTCCTTCTTTAGACCCGAGGTGCATTATCTTGGTCATGTTATATCCAGCGATGGGATCTATATAGACCCATCAAAGATTAAAGTCATTATGGATTGGCCAGCACCCACCAGTGTCACTGACGTCAGAATTTTTATGGGCTTAGCAAGATATTATAGATGCTTCATGGCAGGATTTTCTAGAATATCTCATACCATCACTTTCCTTAAGAGAAAGGGGAAGAAGTATGAATGGACAAAGAAGTGTGAGAGAGCTTTCCAAGAGCTCAAGAGAACCCTCACTAGTGCACCAATTTTAGCAGTGCCAGATCCTTCGGCAAATTTTGTTGTATGTACAGATGCTTCATTGGATGGTATGGGAGTAGTCCTTATGTAGGAGGGTCCTTATGTAGAATATATTAATTATCCTAATCATGACCTATAACTCGCAGTGGTGGTTCATGCCTTAGTGAGATGGTGACACTTCCTTCTAGGTCACCAATTTGAGCTTCATTCAGATCACCAGAGCCTATAGTATATCTTTACACAACCCAATCTTAATGCTAGGTAGAGGAGATGGATGGAATTTTTGTGTGAGTATGATTTTCATGTTCATTACATCAAAGGGAAGGAGAATGTAGTTGCAGATGCCTTGAGTAGGAGGCAACATGAGCTCTCATCTATGACTTGTAGTAGAAATTTGAGGGAGAACATTTTGCATCACTTGTCAGAGGATGGATTATATGTGGAGGTTTTTCAGTTTATCCATTCTTAGAGACCCCTTGAGGGGAGATTTGCAGGGTATTCTTCAGAGTCTGATGGACTTCTATGTCATAGGGGATGCATCTATGTACCTTCTACAGGTGACTTGCAAGAGTTTATTGTGCTTGAGGCTCATAGAGAATCTTATGTAGCTCATCTGGGAGTTAAGAAGTTGCATGTCGATCTAAGATGGTTGTATCATTGGCCAGGCATGAGATTGCAGATTGCCAGCATATTTGCTAGATGTCTAGAGTTCCAAAGAGTGAAGGCAGAGCATAGTCAATCAGGTGGGCTCCTGAAGCCACATGAGATTACTAAGTGGAAGTGGGATACTATATCTATGGACTTCATTGTTGGTCTCCCTATGTCTTCTCACTGCCATGATGCCATCTTGGTGACAGTCAACATGTTGACCAAGGTTGCCCACTTCTCACTCGTGCATACTACATTCACAACACAAGATGTAGCTCAGGTCTTTTTGTGGGATATTTTAAGACTTCATGGCATTCCCCATAAGATCATCTCTGATAGAGAATCCTTGTTCACATCAGCATTTTGGAGAGAGTTACAGGCAGCGTTGGGCACTAGACTAAATTTCAGTACGGCATATCACCCTCAAATAGATGGACAGACAAATAGGGTTAACCAAGTGTTAGAGGATATGTTACATATGTATGTGATGGACCATTAGGTCGAGTGGGAGGAATACCTACATCTGGTTGAGTTCACCTATAATAATGGGCATCATTATTCTATAGGTATGCTGCCATATTCAGGCCTTGTACGGTAGACCATGTAGGACACCACTAAGTTGGGATACGATCAAGGATAGAATATCTATTGGACCCTAGTTGGTCAAGGATATGGAGAAGCAGGTATTCTTGATTAGATAGCATCTTAGAGAGGCTCAGGATTGACATAATAAGTATGCATATGGGAAGCGGGTTGATCGTGAGTATATGGTTGGAGATAGGGTCTTCTTGAGAGTGCGCCCGCATAAGAGTCCAATCTATTTTGGAAAGAGATCTAAGTTAGCACCTCTCTTTGTTGGACCTTTCAAGATATTGAAGAGGATAGGACTAGTTTCCTACTGTCTAGCCTTGCCACCCAGCTTGTCAAGCATCCACAATGTGTTTCATGTATCTATGTTACGGAAATATATTTATGATGAGTCTCATGTGATAGATTGGGATGCCTTGAAGGTGAAGTTAGACAGACAGATAGCACAAGAGCCCATTTATATTATATCCCAATGGACCCTTGCACTTCAAGGCTGAGAGCTAGACCAGGTTAGGGTCCAGTGGGATTGTTATGATGAGGTCACAGCTTCATGGGAGGATGCAGCACAAATGAGATCTTAGTACCCATATCTTTTTGATGAACTTCAGGAGGAAGTTCATGCCTAGTGGGGGTGGATGTGAGGCCTCACCCCGACCCATCATAGTTCAGCTGATACACTTATTTTGATACATTGATACACTTTTTTGATTATCCTGATAGAGACTTGAGATATTATGTTTATGATGATGGTTATATTGTATGGATTAGACCTAGAACATGTGGTTGATTTTGATTATACATGTTTAGATAGGTGAATTAATGAGAAGATCGGATCATGATTAGACTTGATTATTTCATGGATGTTATATCATGATGATTATGGAATTATTATGTTTTAAACATTTCTAATTGAAATTTGTAATTAGGAATTTAATTTTTCTTATTGATTAATGTTTCTAAGTGTGAATTGAATATGTATATTACATGTGATTTTATATCTTGGACTATTGATGCTCGAGTTTAGTGTGCAGAAAAGAGAACCATGGAATCAGTCAGAGAATCAGTAACCAACTATATGTGCAAACTGTAAAGCCAAGGTTGAACCAAATGAAGAGGTTCAAACCTTGTTGTTAAGTGATTTTATTTGTGACCATAAAATTGTATGTATGTATTAGGTGTTTTCATTATTTAATTAGTGACATGTCAATGTTGTATTATGTCATTTTATAGTGTCATTTGACACTCATTATGTGTTTATGTAATGACATGTCTACTAAGGTTGGCAAGGTAAACCTAAGCCTAACTGATTCATTAGGAACCTAATTAAACCCCTTGTTGGAGATACTTGCAAAGTTCCACCAATTTGATCATTTAGATTTAATTCTTTTCTATCCAATTCTTGAGGCCAAAAAGAGGTCCTAAGGGTCAAATTTAGCAAGATCCAAGTACCTTAGTGATAGGGGTAAGGGTTAGGAATGTTTTTAACACATATAGAATCCCCTAGTGGCCTTGGTGACCTATTTTATGACCCATTTTCCACATGATACGAAAATGGAGTAAGTCTTGACCTTTTACACAAACCCGCACTCCTTTCCAATCTGGAATTTATGATAGGAGACAAGGAAAAGCCAAAGGACTTTAGGGTCAAGTCTGAATTTAATGTTGGTGGGTGGGTAGAAGTTGGAGGTCTTTTTAGAGACCCTTGGTAGAGTTAGTGGGTGTTCACCCAATCTCTACTTTAGAGACATTAGGGTTTAGATGGAAGAAGCATAAGGGATTGAGCTCTTCTCAAAATTAATTTGCCATAACACATTGTGAAGGTTGGTCTCCATTGCCATGAAAGTGTTTTATTTTGTTGCAAGTAGATTTGTATGTTTCTTTTCATTCTCTTGCATATTTCAAATGTATTTGTATTGTTGTTATGTAAGGGAATGGGATTTTGGGTTTGAATTCTTGCTTATCATTTTATCTTTGTTTTAAATATGGGAGTTTTATGAAGGGTGTGATGGCATTACTCACCATTGGATAGGGAAGAAGTTTCCATGTATGGGGGAAGGGGTTAGTTGGATTTCATGATATTCTAGAGTCTCTTCTCATATAGAGAAAAGGGAAAAAAATGCAAGGTGTATGGGCCCTTGCATGCCATTGTATTTGATCCTAATTTTGGGGGAGATAAGGAGAAGATTAGATTGAAGGATGTATGTCATTTTAGCCTTGAAGAGGCATATTATTTGTATGTATTATTTTAGCATTCTCCTACATGAAAATCCACCTTCACCCCTTCTTATGGGTTCATGGTGAATCCATTTGTGCAAGTCTTGGGAGGGTGTTCTTTGTTGTTGTATTCATGTATGTGAATGTGTGATTGTCCCTGTTGGTTACCAATTCTCCTAGCTCAGGGGTGGTCTTCTTGTAATTAATTTAGTTCTCTTTTATTTATTGAACTAATGTGTGTGAAATAGTTATATCGGGGTTGTTTATAAATGTTATGTAGATAGGGTTGAAATGGTTTTTGTTTAGTAAACTTTATTGACTGAGGATCATGTCTAAAGGTTACTTTAAATGTCATAAGTAGCTAAGGTTGAAAGGGAATTGGTAGTAGATTTAAATGGATAAAGTTGTAATCTAGGTTAAGAATTAAAGTAATTTCTAGGTCAACCTAATTCAACATATGTTCTTAACAATTAAATTACCATCATGATACTATACGTGGTCAAACATTAAACCATAGTTAATTCAACCTGACCCAAGAGTTCATATAACCTGTGTATCAAGTTGATGCTCCAACTCTACATCTATATGTGGTGTGACCTTAATTCAATCTATGAATATACCTTGAAATTTGAAGACTAACTTCACCATGTTATCACCTTTCAACACTCATCCGTTGTTAGTTGTATGTACTTGATTGAGTAACAAAAAAAATCTGTGTATTTTTCCCAAGTTTTGGGCATGACAGAACTGTCGAACTAACAATGCTTGGACAATAAATGTGCTTCTCAAAGAAGGGATTATCTTTAATGTTTAGAGATTCACATAATGTTCTTCACATTTTTTTGGGATAGACACTAGTCTTTGACATAAAATGGAGAGTACTTTCAAGGTTTTTAGGTCAAAATAGGTGTAAAATGTCTCTGGTCAACTGCGGCATAACTCCACCAATTGCGGAAAAGGGAATGGTCAAGTGTGGTCCTTTATCACTGATTGTGGTAATAAATAGGTCAATTGCAACAATAAACAAGTTAACTGCAACAAACTTCTGTCAATTCTGGCAAAATCTGGGCAATTGTGGTAAAGAGGAAACAGTCTCAAAAAGATTAGAAGATAAGTATCATTGTCTAACGATTTTAATTTTTTGGAACAAGGCTTCTGATTTGTAAGATAGTTGATGTTAAAAACCCTAGACTTTAACATTTTTAACTCATTTTGACAGTTTGGATGTTTGTTTTGTGTTTTTAGAAACTAGTCAAAGAACAAGCACAATAGACACTATGTTTTGAAGAATGAAGAATCACAATGGGTATATCTTACAACTCTTTCAAGTTGCAATGTTATCATGAGGTCTCAAAAATGAACAACCAGATTAATCTAGGTCAAATGACTTCAGATTACAATGTTATAGGCCCAATGCTTGAATGTTTGTTATCTCACAAAATAATCGTCACACTACTAGGACACGAAGGTCCACGACATAGGTGCCTGTGTTTTCACTATTTCCAGGTATTGTTGTCATGGAGTGAAGATCTCTTTCACTATAAAAATTACTTAGGACACATATGTTGGGAATCTTGGGGTGAAATTCTGCAACCCCTTGTACTATAATAAGGTATTTGTTCGGAGGTAGATCAGGTTGGCCTCTAAATAAAATGGTTGTAGTAAGGGTCCGTAGTGTCAATCCAATCATTTTGTACGTGTCTGACTCACTTAAGAGCCTAGTTGATCACGCTGGCTCCTTAGGGATATTCACCTGATCCAGACTATCACCAACACACCTCTCCCGATCTTGGCTAGATAAGATAGAACTTTGGTCTGTGTAATGCCCCGCTAGGGAACCTAGGAGAACTTAACCTAAACATGACATTAAGTTTATAGAATAATTTTTTTTCTTAAATGTTTACAAACAATAATGATAACAATACAGAAGCAATACAATGAAGTACATGACATACATGAAATACAACTCATACATAGATAGCATATCTCAAGGGTTCCTTGATGTAGAATTACTTAAGCATAATAATCTACGAACAAAAAAATAAAGAACTAACATAAAGGTTACATAATCTAAAACCAATTACATACATCTCATAATAAAAGATTACATATACATCTGATACCAAAGGTATACTACCTAGTCAACATCCACTGTACAAGTCGCGGGGTATGTAATAATACATAATAAACAATACAAAGCATCCTCCAAAGGATGATAACCAATATCTACATATGGTACAATACATAACTCAAGTAACTGAACAAATCTCCAAAAGACTAGGAAGATGAAACTACAACAAGGAACATCCAAGCATGAAGAAGAATCTGTCAGAATCTTAATGGTAATAAGAATCACTACCACCCGACCATGTGGAATTAGAGGTCCACTCCCATGGTGCTGAGGAGATAGTAACAGGCCCATTAGACGGGGTATACAACAAGAATGCAAACAAGGTATACATGACCTCATACTCAAATGCATAGGAAGATCCTAGAAGCACTCTAAACCATAACAAGGAACACTAAACAACACCAGAGGTACTGACACATGTATGATAACCTAAGATGTATATAGGAAGGTGTCATTATGTACGTCTAACCCTTGAGTTTTGTCCTAGAAATCCCTTAATAGATTCTGGCACTCAAGTGACCATACACGGTGCCAATCACCTCTCCAAACTGACAAGGTCATTAACCAAATTAATATCTTATTAGATTATACTATCCCAATCCTAATAAATTATTATGTTATCACTTGTTACCACTACTTACAATAAGCAATCCTAGCAGCCACTTGTGGGCTCCAACACTTATTGCAAGCCACCTCCTATCATACAACTAGGTAACCTACCCTAGGTTCACAAAAGAGCATCATAAAGATATATCATAAATTAAATCGCATCCTACCCATTCAGGGGCTCATAGATTCTCAATAACCATAAAACATCCACAGTATCCTCACAAGACCAAATAACACATCAAAATCGAACCAGGTTGGGTCTAAGAATATCATGACTATGACATCATCATAAATCACAAACTAACATTACATAAAATACCATGCAGAAAGTACAATCCCAAAACCTCTAGATTTATGTCCTAAGGGTTATCTAGCCCAACAGATACCCAAAACATGATAACATAAAAGAATACACAATTCATTTAATCACGCACTCAAAACACATCATGGTACAATAACTTCATATTCAGAATGTATTAAATTAAATACAATGTTAACGCAGGGATAAACAAATTTACAATCCCTAATTATGCAAATTCATTTATCCATTTAAATTACTATCCGAGAATAATTAAATATTCAATGTAGGTGACGTTAACAATCCCTATAGGTTTATTTATAAAATCTTCATATAAATGATCCTACGAAATAATTACCAACCCCTGCTATAATTATAGTAGTATGAAAACACAAATGTCTTCGAATAGATATTCATGTCAACTTAAATAAACATTATTTCCATTATTAACATATATTTAATATTACATAAAAAATCACCAAAATGACGCCTTATAATCTCCATAAAAACACGTCACAGTTTAAAATAAATATATTTTAATCAATAAAACTAAATTAAAATATAATTAAGCTCTATTGACTTTAAACTAAATTAATGCCAAATTAAATCAAAGATCAAATTAAAATAATATTAATTGTGACCATATTGTACAACAATCTTTATATTATAATGACTAAACTAACATAATACTAATTTTAATTAAATAAAACCAAATTAAATAATATTAAAATTTATCTAATTAAAAATTAAATTAAATAATATTAGTTTAATCCAACATAAAAAAATTAACTACTAACAAAAAAAACAAATTTTAATATAATTAAATTTTAAACTAACTAAAATCTAATTACAAGAAAAAGAGAAATTACATAATAAAATAAATAAATAAAAACATTATTGAAAAGTTTGTTTTTAAACAAATTTTAAATATATATATATATATATATATATATATTTTGGGGGAGGGGGGTTACGTGGACCCCACCCCTTCCTCATCTACTGGCCCCGCAACTCCTTTTAGGGAGACCGCTCGTAGGCCACTTGGACTGCGGGCCGGCAGTCCCCCTTGGGACTGCATGACACTGCAGGTCCCAAGCGGACCCTATGGCGGTACAGTTGCATGGGGGGGTGCAGTAGCCCCCGCCACCCACCTCCCTCTCTCAATAAAACTTTTTTTATATTTTTTTTCAAAACTAAATTTTACAGAGCAGTTTTTAATACTTCATTTTCAGTTTTATTTATTTATTTATTTTTAAGATAATTTTCGAAAATGGAAATTTTTTTAAAAGACTTACCTTCCATTTTTGTCTTTTCTCCATTTTTTTACTGGTGAATTTTAATTGACTGTATAATTCTAGGGAGTTAGTTTTTTTGCATCAATTAATTTCTTTTATAGAAATTTGATTTCCTTTCCAAGGCTAATTTTTCTAAAGAAATATTTTTCCCTTCTCTATAGTTTCAACTATAGGGCTTTTTAATTTTTTTGTTTTTAACGAGTTTAATAGAGAATTTATCCACGAAATTTGGCCAGCATAACAATACTATGCTAAATAATAGTTTTCTAAAATAATAAGCAAACTAGGGTATCAAGGACACCCATTTAAACAATCAATTCAATAACTCCTAATTAAAAAAATTTAATTCAATCAAGCACAAAGAAGACAAAATTTTTGTAAGATCTGAAACCATTAGAGGATCAAAACCCTACCTTAGATCCAATGCAAGAATGGAAATAAGATAGCCCCTTGAAGATGATTAAACCTTGAATCCTCCAAACACACCCACAATCACGAATTCACACAAACTTTAACCCAACATGAAACCACAAAAGTCCTCAATTTCTCCAAAAGCCAAAAACACACAAAGCTCTCCAAAAATGCTCCAAAACCTGTGCTTACCCAAATGAGACAAGAATCCCCCTAAAGAGGATCAACTTCCCCTAATCATGCAAACCCTAATGACAACACACTAGTTAACTCCTAAAAGAACTCAACTCCAAAATTGAAAGTAATTCTTTAATTATTAATTAAAATATCTAATTACTTGCACAACTCAACTTTGACTCATTAAACTAAGTTGCATTTTGAATTCAAAATCTAATTTCAATAATGAACTTGCACATGTAATTAATTAAATAATATATCAAATAGATTAAATATTTAAAGCACAATCTTATCCATGCACTTAAATATTTAATTATTTAATAATACATAAAAGTATATTTACTCCAATTTCTAATTAAATATTCTATTAAATACTAATATTCAATAATTGCACTTTAATTAACTTTTCAATTAAACATAGGTATTTAATTTAATTTTCAATTAATTAAATACCCTATATTTAATAATTAATTCTAATAATATTCAATTAAATAAATCACATGATAAATCACACAAATATCAAAGCACTCAACAGAAATCAATAAAATCAACTCAAACACACACAAGGTTAGGATCCACGAATTCACGTCAACTAGACGAATTCGGGTAGGGTAGTCAAATAGACACTTGTCCAATGATTAGGAAAATTAGGTATAGTGTAGGATTTGGACCTGAAAACTATCTCCCCTCTCTTACCATTGAGATTATTGTGATAGGGCACGCTCACTCCTGCCAATTCAGGGAAGACGTAGCCCGATACCTACAAATCTGTCATAAAAAAGATGAACATACATGCATTTATAATATAGAAAACAATGGTTGAGACTAGTTTATCATGTGGATCTCGTCAAAGCAAGTAACTATGACTCTTTCATGTGTGTGCTTGAATGTGACTTCTTAAATCAGGCACAAACTCAATATAGTCCTTGCTCAATCATCGAATTTGCAAAGATGAAGATGAATTGTCTATTTCAAAAACTTGATTGAATCGACCTGTTGCCTCCTATTTAGCTGGGGTGTCAAATTTACTCTCAAAATGAGAGCCAACAACCATGACCATGGCTAAAATGGAAGATTTTAAAGTATGATAAAAATTGAAATTGAAATTACTCTATATGAGAAATGCCATTAGAATTAAAAGAATTGAAATGCATACTCTAATCTAGAAAGCTTGAAAAGATGATGGAATTAAGCTATTAGATATGTAAACAAAACTACATTAAGATGCAACATGTTATTAATCTAAATGACAATAAGCTAATTATGCAATAAAGCTTGAAAAGTGAGAAAATCAAGACAAAAATTAACTATATTTTAGATGCTCTCCAATTGCTCCTCCCAAATGAAGAAAATGATGTCCATAATATAGAAGATCCTGAAAAGAGGATGAAGAGTTTCTTGAAAAGAAACGACTGACTCTTCATCTCCATGGAGGAAGGTGAGACAATTTTGAGGGAATTATTCAATTAAAAGATTGAATTATTGCCACATGAGTGACTTTTCATATGGAATTATGGAATTCCGTTTGAGGATAATTCACTCAAATAAGCAAATAATTCTTTTAATTCCTTTTGATGTGTATTAGCTAAAGGGGGTGGAATTAATTTAATTTAAAAGCACTTAGGAATTTTACAATTAAATTAATTAATCATAGGTATTTTTAGCTAATAAACCTTGATAATTTAGGAATTAAATATAATGTGAGATTTATGCAAATTCAAGTTTTTTGCATTTGAGACTAAGTCAATTAAAGTCAATTAGGAAGAAGAATTTTCCTAGTACAATAGGACTTCGATAATGAGAAAATGCACCAAAATTGATTAGAATTGTAAGGTGTCAATTTTGGGGTGTTACATTTTGTCCCTCTTTGAATTGATGTGTGAGTAGCGCATTGATTCAAAGAATAGTCTGATGTGATAGATGAAGATTTCAAAAGTCTAGGTTAGGTTGCCAAGACACCGATCAGATCGAGAAGCAGAACCATCTTCAGAGCGAAGCATGATTCTCTAAAGTCTAAGTTAGATTGCGAAGACAACGGTCCAAATACCACTTGAGAGAAGATCAGAATCGGGGTTAGATTGCCCCAATGTCCACTGATATCAGATGAAGATTTAGGACTATCTCTAGAATCAGGATTAGATTGCCCCAATACTAAGGTTAGCCCTCTGAGATCCTGGTTAGGTTGCCTAGATAACGGTCTAAAGAGTTTTTGAGAGCCATTTTCAGAGCGAAGCATAAATTTCAGGAATTAGGGTTAGATTGCCCTAATACCTAATGATATTTCAAGAATCATCTCCAGAATGAAGCTTGATCCTTGAGGATCCGAGTTAGATTGCTCAGATACCTAGAAATATTTATGATAAGATGACAAGATGTGAGGCATCAAGATGCCCCTAGAGATTCAAGATCATGTAATATTCAATTTTGACCATAAGGTATGAAAAATAGAATATGCCCCAAGTGATGAGATGTCGCTAGCAATGGGGACTTTTGATTCATATCAGACTAATTTGAGAATGATGTGAAAAGATTCAATGATGCAATCATCCTGCCCCCTCGGGAGTGAAATCGAAAGATGACACAACAGAAAGATGATTGACAACAAAAGATTGTAGATAGAAATAAGATCAAAGATCTAGAGAAATCTGAGATATATCAAGAGAAGGAAGAATTGATTTAGAGTGATGGGAAGGTCTTTTTGATTAGGTTTGACCATAGTTGACCAAGTTTGAACATAATTGACTAGAGATGACTTTGATGAAAAGATTGCAGAAAGCGAGAAAATGATGATGAGAGATGATTCTGACAAGAAAGCGACATCAAAATGTTGACTGCCCAAGCATCCAATCGCGTCGGTCCCAAAATTTTAAAACATGATTTTGAGCAGCTTAGGAGTGTCAGATTTCGATTTCGATCATGAAAATGGATTCAGAACGGTCCATTTAGCCAAGCGTGCAATTTTTGCGGAAAACAGAGCACTTTTGAAAATTAGGTCAAAAGCTATATAAGGCCTGGAGGGGTCATTTTCAAATCATTATTCATATTTGACTTTAGAGATGGCAAGGGCCCCAGCTAATATTGATAGCATTCCTATGTGTACACACCGATTTAAGCACTCCTGATGACACAACTGGCCACCAGAGTATGACGCACCTGTAAGTAATTGAAAAACCATCCTGTATTTCAAGTTTTTATTAATTTTTTAGATCATTTTAGCACATTTTTGAATCTTTTTAGATCTGTTGTGTCGAGTTTCACATGAGGGATCAGTTTCCTTGCGCTGGCCTAGGTCGTTCTTCGCGCAAGGAATCAATTTCCTCGCACGGGTTAGGGCTATCTTGCATGGGGCCCCTCTGCAAGCTCCCATGAGGTGTGCACTGATGCTGCATGAGATTTCATCACATGCGATGGAATCTCATGCGAAGAGAGATCCCATCTCACATGAAGCAGAAAGCTCACGCGGGAAAAGAGTTTCCTCACATGGGAAAAGAGTTTCCTCGCATGGGAATCAGGTACTATTTTGAAAGCTGTCGTTCATTATGTCACAGAGTCAGCCACTTAGAATGCCTTGGGACTGTGTCCAGGATAGATCTATAGCTTTACATGCTATCATTGCTTTGAAAAATTATCATGTTGAGGTACTGATCCAATTTTGTCGCTTGCTTTGTAGGTTGACTTCCTTGATATCGCGTTCTGGTTACACCATCCTGTCATGGGTGAGCTGCTATAGAGACTGTCAAATGCTAGTGGTGCCCATCTCGACAGGCTAGGATTGTCATATCTTCATGATGCACCTGATATTTGGGTAAATCACGGTCTATTAGGTGTGTTGACACTAAAAATTTTAGGTTCAAAAGGAACAAGACATCAGGGAAGTATAGTATACATTTTTCATATTTTATATAATTTCCCTATGTTAATAATTAAAATGATAAAAGGGTGTGTATGCATGTCCCTATCTTATTTTAAATAAATTTAATGCATATATATTTTGAAATAAAATAATTATAAAAATAATAAATAAAGTAGTTAAGTAAAAAGGTGGCGATCGGGAGTTGAACACTCGACCTCTCAAGCCAACCTTTTTTCCTATCGACCTATCCTCCTACCCC